>JANFAI010000025.1:600000-845186 GCA_024613185.1 Pisolithus microcarpus
TCTCCCCAACAAGTATTGGGGAGATGCTATACTACATGTGGCTCATCTACAAAATCATCTACCAACAAGAGCCCTTGAATGGCATGAGACTCCATTTGAGGTATATACTGGAAATGAGCCCTTACCTCACACCTGAGGATTTTGGGGTGTAAGGCTCATGTTCATGTTCCTGAAGAAAAACACCAGAAACTTGATGTAAAATTACTGGAATGTACTCATCTTGGTTTTGTGGAGAATCACAAGGCATACATATGCCTACACTGAGCCAATGGGAGAATTTTCAAGTCTTGGGATGTGGTATTCAACAAAGGGGATGGTGAATGACCTACCTGAGTTGTAGTTGACAGGATGGAGCTGGTTGTTCATAGCATGAAGCAACCAGATGGACAGGCAACTCCCATTAGGTGGGCAGGTGCCACCAGAGGAGCAGGAGGCAAAGAATGACTCAGATGGAGCTGAGTTCTTGCCAGATCAAGATGAAATTCAGACAGCAGGTACTTCTGGGCAGCCCAAAGCTGCCAAGACCCTAGCATTGCAACAAATGGTCCCAATCTTGAGGAATCAGTCAAGGAAGCCACTGGGGCAGGAAATGACAAAGTTGGCCAAAATGTGCCAACTCTGAAGGAGGAAACCACTGGGAAGGACCCAGGTACATCACAGGGGGTCCCTAGAGTGTCCTCATGATGCACTATGGCATTGCAAGGCCCACTGGTTCCATATCTACAGCCAGTGCCCACACTGGCTGTGAGGAGGTCATCCAGGGCTAAAAGGCCACCAGTTAGTGATGATGACCCAAGATATTTTGTCAATGCTTACCAGAGGGGCACCTTGATGCACAGGAAGGTCAACAAGAGGGCCAATGACAAGCAATGACAAGGTAGAAGTGGTGTGGGGGGAGATGCAAGTGCAAGTGAGCCAAACATGTCACATTGTGACTGTGACACAAGTGAGCCACAACACAAAGCTTACAAAGCAAGCTCTGCATGCAACTATGAGCCAACAACCTTTGAGGAGGCTGTAGTGGCCACACAGATGGCAATCACTGGTACTCAGCGATGGCTGAGGAGTTCTCAATGTTCAAGAGGCTTGAGCTGTATGAGGCTGTTGAGTGTCCTCATGGTAGAACAATCATAGATTTGAAGTGGGTATACAAAATTAAGAGGGGACCAACAGGTGAGATAGAGAAGTACAAGAGGCTCATCATGTTGCAAAGGGATTCACCCAGGGGCATGGGGTGGATTATACTGATGCTTTTGCCCCTGTGGAGAAGTTTACCACTATTTGAATTTTGCTAGCACTTGCTGCCAAGTATGATCTCAAGTTACACCAAATGGATGTCAAGTCTGCATTCCTCAATGGCAGACTTGATGAGGAGATCTATCTATGACCACCCCCTGGCAGTGGCTTCTGGGACTCCCCAGACACTGTCTGGAGGTTGCACCATGCTCTCTATGGACTGAAATGAGCCCTGAACACTTGGTATACTTGTCCTAGGAGGTTTTTGAATCCCTCAGGTTCACTCAGAGTGATGCTGACCACAGTCTATTCTACAAGGTAGAGGATGAGAAGTCTGGTATGAAGGCTGTAGTCAAGACCAAACATCCTATTCTCTCTGCTAGACATTGCAAGGATAGCTTGGATTTTGCTTATGCCCACAAGGACTGGACTATAAAGGACTGGAAGAGGATTGTATGGTCTGATGAGACCAAAATCAATTGTCTAGGATCAGATGGATGGAAGTGGGCTTGGAAAAAGGCAGGTGAGGGGCTCAGTGATAGGCTGGTACAGGGAACTCTCAAGTTTGGAGGAGGTTCCTTGATGATGTGGGGTTGTTGACTTGGGAAGGTGTTGGCTATGCTGTTATGCCCCATCCGCTTAACCGTGTGGCCCGTCTGGTTCTCACCATTCATCGGTGACTCAGTCTACACCATCACTCTGTTCTATCTAGTAGCGGCATGTTTCCTTTTCATTTTACTCTTCTTACCATTGTTCTTGTATCATAGTGCGTGTGGAGGCACTGCCCCTAGTCACGTGTGAGTCATGACATGTCGATCATGTGACTGACGCGTCTCTGCACTTCCCCTATCCTGGTATGTGATTACTGTACTATGTATCGGCCACATCCCTCTTCCTTTTCAGACATGTGCTTGTTCCTGTTACCATGGACATTGGTTTCTGCAGCCATCACAGCTCGGCTCATGTCCTTGGATCTATTCTTGCACTTATGACTCTTGGTGAGTCGACTCTGCTTGGCAGTGCCGATCGGACGTCTCCCATAGGTCAGTCTCGTCACTACGGTACAGCCTACTCACTGCAGAGCTGCGCATACCTGTGCCAGTGACTCGTATCCGAGTCATTTCCCTTTGGCAGTAGTATGTTCGCTGGCCTGCCCTCATGTATCGTAGGAGTATATAGGAGCTGTGGATCGTTTGTGATCCCCAGCTTTTAGCTACCTCGCAACGAGCCTATTCCTTCACACTCCGTGATCACTACTCCGGTCGACTGACTCAAGTAAGGGTTTGCCAAGTCCAGCTCAAAGTACTATCACTGGCCAGGTCTCTAACTCTCGTCTAGAGGGTTTGTCTAGTAGGCCTTGACTTCAGTCTCATTGTCTCTGCACGGACTTTCGTCATGGCCTAACAAAAGCTAAAAGCTGTCCTTACTCCTATCCGCCTAGCTTTCACCGGCATCACTGTCCGTTCGCATGTAGCGAAAGCAAAGCACCCCTTCAACTCTACCCTGTGTAATCGTTGTCCCTGCATGTTACCAGGTCAAGTCAACAGACACCCTACTTGGATCCTACTAGGCAGCCATCTGGTACCTAGTCCGAGTATTGTCCCCATCACTACGTCTCGACTTTACCTCGCTGTACTCTGTCTTTGCAGACCTCTAGCCAGGACCAAGGTCTAGGTGCCCCCTACTAGTTAACAAGATGTCGTCCCCGCATGGAACACCTCCGGTTCCGCCTCGACAAGGAAAAGAGCATGCAGAGCCTCCGCCTCTTCCCCCCACTCCTTTCAGTGCAACCCATAGATGACGTCATGCGATTGAACAGAGAACCGGATTACAGTCCACTCTACCCCCATACTACGTTCCGACTCCGTTATCCAACCCCACCTTTCTGCAAGCTAGGAACCCCTGTGAGGGAGACGTTGTAGGGAGGGAATCCTCCCTACCAGGTATTTTCTTTTATTTCTTTGTTTTTACCTTACAGTTTTATGTTTATACCTTACCCTATACTTTTACTTAGTATTTGGTCGCATTTTGGCTTATGTAAGCCAACCTTCGCACTTAGGATACACTGTACTTAGAAAATAATAACAACCACCTTATCCCGAGACGAAATAAGACGGAATTCGAAGGCCGGAGGCCTCGGATTATCATCTCTCCCTTTGTTAGACGCTAATTAGACGTTATCTCGACCTTCTTTTGGGTTTTAGGGCGCATTTTCACTTGTTTTCACTGCTCCTTGACTCTCTGCCAGGCATCTCCAGCCTCCTGGGTCAAACTGACCCCCTCGGTCCAACGGGAGACCTCAAGGTATCTCCCCCCACACTCCTTTACCTGAGTTTACATCTGGAGCCCACCGCGAGGGGGCTGTCTTGCTTGGTAATCCTCTCCTCCTCCTACTCTCGACCTCGTGCACGCGATATCTCGAGAACCGACGCGTCCACCCTCTCGCTTTTCGAGAATCGGATTCTACTCGACGCAGGCTCTCAGGAGGTATATTTTTCGTCGCTATAGCTGCAGCGGTTCCGGAGATATCACCCATTCTGTGGAGAAAGGCACTGTAGGACAAATTTTGGCATAACTCGGGATTGGGTGCGCCAATCCTCTCGTTTCTTCGATCTCCCAGCGCCCCCAGACTTCCCCTACGACGTCCCCGAGTTTTGTAGCGCTCGGCTCAGCGGTTGTCCACCAACACGCTACTGTTCCCCCACCCTGCCAACTGCACACGCGTTTTCTCGCGAACCGACGCGCCGCTCCTCTCGCAAACCTCAGGTACAGTAGGGCTCGTCGATACCTCCCGGAAGGTGCCCTTTTCGTCGCGTCCGCATCATTACTTCTGGAGATATCGCGCATTTCGTGCTAAAAGGTGGTATTGGATCGTTTTGCGCATATCTCGAGACTGGGTTTGCGGTTTCTCGTATTTCCTCGTTCTCCCAGTTTCTACAGGTCCCTTCTACCGTCTCCTGAAGTTTCGTAGCATTTCGCCCAGCGGTTCCTCCCCGACGCACTGCCGTTCTTCCCCCTCTGCCACAGCTGAGCTCCCTGGCCCCACCCTTCGCGTTTTCGTGCCCTTTTGAGTCGTAGGAACCCTTCCCCCTTCCCTTAGAGTCGGTTGGAAGCTGCTTCGAGACCCCCCAGTCACTTCGAGACCCCCAGACGTTCGAGACCCTTCGAGACTCCCACAGACGAATACCGAGCCCTTTCGAGACGCTTTCGAGACATAGACGTTCCTTTAGACGCACCCACAGTCATTCTTAGACATATCGAGACAAATACCAATCATTTCTTGCGCGTTTTTGCAGTCGAGCGAGGCTGTAAAGTTAAGTTGAGGCTTCGAGTCGCACGCGGCGACTATATTTTGTTTTCTCTTCGTTTCGGTGGTCGTAACCACTTTGTGACGTGTATACAAGACCCTCCCCACTCGTTTCGTGTATAGGATCCATCCCCCCCAACTCCCCATAGACATTCGAGGTCGCATCGAGGCGACCCCACCCCCTTCGCTTTAACCTTCGACATCGACTGCGGACATTCGAGGCTCGTGCTCGCCCTCGATAATACTACCAATAATCGTCTAGACTGTGAAATATATTCGTTCGAGTTTCGTAAATACCACTCGTGATGGAAGAGGCACACAGACAGTCTCGAGCCCCACTCGAGCCCCACCTGAAGTTCTCAGGGCAGGCACAGGACCTGCCAGGTTATCTCGAGGATGTAGCAGAGCATGGTAAGGCCCAGGGGATAACAGATACCCTGTCACTCGGCCAGTTGGCGATCGATGGAGCCCCACCCCGTGTTGGGAGGCTCTGGACCTACCTTGTGGCCAGTGCCTCGATTCTTGAGCGATGGGATTGGGACAACTTCAAGGCTCTTGTCACCCTTCAGTACCCCGAAATCGAGCCAATTGAGGATGTTCGTGACTACTTCGACGAGTTCTATGCTTTCCTTGATGAGAGTCGTCGCAGCGAGCTAAGCTCAGTCCCAGCCCTAGGGGCTTACCTTCGTCATTTCCAGGTCCTGTTCTTGGCCATGGTGACTCGGAATGCCCTCGAGTTGAGCCATCGAGCCCAGCTCTTCCTTCGAGGCCTCCCACCCCAAGTCGAGCTCGAAGTCTCAAGGAGGCTCGCATCGAGGTACCCTTTATTTATGTCAGACCACCTATGGCCTATCGAGGTCATCGTTCGTGTTACGAAGGAGGTTATTGAGGATAGGGTAGGCCACTCACCTCCTCATCTAGTTTCGAAGAAGCCCTCGTCCGGTCTCGAGTCTCCCAAGGAACCTGCTCAGCACTCGCACTCGCCCTCGATCGGTTACTGGCCAGATTCCCCTGCGGAGCACTCTCGGTCTCGCTCTAGAAGAGGCTCCCAGGGAAGCTCGAGCTCGAAGTCCCCCTCACATTCCCCTTTCGAGGCAGCCCCTCGAACTTCGAAGAACACCCCTCACCCCTCTGAGCTCGCTTCGAGCAGCTCGACCCCTCACCGAGTCACTATCGCAGGCTCGAGGCACCCTGTGGTTCATCCACGTAGGTGTGACCTTGGTTGGCAAGCTGGTGACTCGCCTTTGAACTCACTTCGTAGCTCGAGAGAGGATCGACAGTCACACTCACACACAGTAGGTGGTTTAGAGTGCTCGAAGGTTTGTTCCCCCCACCTCGAAACTGCTTCGAGCAACCCTCGTGACCTCGGCTCAACCTCAACTCGCCCCCCTCGACCTCATGAGCCTTCGAATGCCCCCTCGAAGTGTTACTCGTGCTTCAAAATGTCTTCAAAGTCCTTTGGTAAGGCTTACCCTCGCCTCGAATCCCCTCTGTGGACTCCTTCGAAGCCACCCTCGGACTGTGGGCCACCCCAAACCACCTCGTTCCTCCTTCGAGAGGCCCCAACTTTGACAGTGAAGCCTTCCCCTACCACTCTCGAGGCGCATTCAAGAGTGTCAAACAGGGTATCACCCCTTCGTGAGTATGCGGGTTCGAGCGAGGCATCCCCAGCCTTTCGAGACTCGAGGCACCGAGTGCAGCCTCGAGGGCATGCTTTCTGTTTCTTTTGTGGTCGAGAAGGACATGTTCGGGCGCAGTGCAAAGTCTGCAGTTCGTACCTAGCTGCGAGTAGGTGCAAGATACTTCGAGGACGAGTTGTACTACCCACAGGTGAGGAAATCCCTCGAGAGGCGCTCGGACACACTCTCCAAGCTCGACTCGACTTCTGGGCACTCGCTTGTGGCCCAGGAGGTGCAGCTGTTCAGGTGAAGTCTCCCCCTTTGAGTTCCAAGTCATCCCCACCCCTCGTCTGCCCTCGAGGCGATCTCGAGACTACCCCAGAGCCACTTTCGAGTTCGAGAGCCCCCACTTCCCCTTCGGGAGTAAGCCTCTCCCCTTCGAGCACCTCTGAAACCCTCGATAGGAAGCTTCGAAGCTTCGAAGCGAGCCCAAATCAAATGCCGAGGTTTGTCACAGCCTCTCAAAGGCTCGTTTCCCCCTCTTGAGCTCCTCTTTCCCCTTCGAGTCGCCTTCCGAGGCCTGTCTGGGCTCGAGGCCAGCCTCGTCTTCGAAGCTACTCCCCCGAATCCCCTCGATGCCCCTCGATGCCACTCTGGCACCCTCGCCTGAAGGTGTTGATGCATGTTCTCATTGGTATATTTGTTTTTCTCATGGTCTCTTTCATCTTCGAGTTCGCATTTTTGAATTTTAACTTAGACTTCCATTTCGAGGAAGATACCCCCCTCTCGTTATATGATACAGCTCGGTACGTGATGACTGGGGACAGTCATTGTCTAAAGCCACCCTCGGATGTAGGGAGGGAATCCTCCCTACCAGGTATTTTCTTTTATTTCTTTGTTTTTACCTTACAGTTTTATGTTTATACCTTACCCTATACTTTTACTTAGTATTTGGTCGCATTTTGGCTTATGTAAGCCAACCTTCGCACTTAGGATACACTGTACTTAGAAAATAATAACAACCACCTTATCCCGAGACGAAATAAGATGGAATTCGAAGGCCGGAGGCCTCGGATTATCATCTCTCCCTTTGTTAGACACTAATTAGACATTATCTCAACCTTCTTTTGGGTTTTAGGGCATGTTTTCACTTGTTTTTCTTGAAATATAATCTGTAGGCTACCTCAGTAGGCTGTGAGCTACTGAGTGGATTACTGTACCTGTAGGCTACTACAGGATGTCAGTAAGTAAGATACTATGAGGTATAAGTGTGCTTACCCTCAGTAGGCTGTGAGCTACTGAGGGAACTCTATGAAACTGTACTGCTAAGTCCGCTCTAAGGTGATTATGTAAGCACCCAAACATCGCACCTAGGACCTGCAATACAGGGGAGGTTTATATGCTCCAACAGTTTTCACTGCTCCTTGACTCTCTGCCAGGCATCTCCAGCCTCCTGGGTCAAACTGACCCCCTCAGTCCAACGGGAGACCTCAAGGTATCTCCCCCCACACTCCTTTACCTGAGTTTACAACGTTTCAGATACCGATCAAGAACCAGATTTGCCTTCTGAACTAGGATCTGCCTTGGGCGATCAGGATGTCGAAATCCAAGAACCTGGTTATGAAAAGGAAGTCGAACACTTCGCTTTGGGTTTCTCCACTATGACGACAATCGAAGGACAAAGCAGCGCGGTTCCCAATCCCGAACCTAATCCCAATCCCAGGCAGTCCGAGCAGCCGAGCGCTCCTGCCCCTCAACCAACCGTCGGACTCCAGCAGTGGCTCACTAGGGAGCAGGCTGACTATTGGCACCAGTTTTACCATCCTGAGCTAGATCACTCTCGATCGAACTCAAATGGTGTTAATGGAGGACAGGAATTCAATGTTAACAAACCCGCTATGTTTTCTGGCAAGTATGGAGAACTCCGCCCCTGGCTGAACCAAGTTGCCGCCTATCTTGCCCTCAACGCTCACGTCTACATGAGTGACCATGTCAAGATCGGGCTGGCACTGTCCTACATGACTACCGGTGTGGCCGGAGCCTTTGCCTCCAACTATATTGCCAAGTACGTCGATGGATGGGAAGATGTTTATCCTGATATGTGGACAAGCTTCAAGGAAACCTTATACGCGACTTTCGAAGCCGGAGATCAAAAAGCCCAAGCGGTCATCAAACTCAAATCCCTTACTCAGGGTGACTGCCCACTCGAGAACTACACTGCCGAGTTCCTGGGTCTTTTCAATCAAGCCGGACTTCTTCCGACTTCTATTGAAGGAGGAGTATTATTCGCTCAAGGGTTATCCCGCAGTCTCCGAGATCGCATCCTGGATCAGCAGCATCCACCCCGAAATGTTAATGAATGGGTGAAAGCTGCCGGAGAAGTTTACACTTTGCAGATCTCGAAGGATATCTACAACAAAGGCCCCAACACCCCCCACCATCTGAATCCGTTTACGTTTCCCCGTGCCACTCCTCGCAACCCTAATGCAATGGACATGGATCAGGCTCGACGCACTCCGCGTTGCCGACAATCTGTCTGTGTGGTTACCTGCTACAACTGTGGCAAGGAAGGGCACATGAAGAGAGAATGCCAGGAGAAGCACGTCCCCAAGTTTAATATCAAATGTACCGAACACAGTACTTATGAAATCGACCCCAAGGTAGCCAAGGAAATCCTCCACAAGCAATCCGGAGAATGGTCTGGAGAGAAGGTGTTTGAGGTCCCGGAGAAGGCCTTGAAGGATTTTTAATCGGGCAAACCACCGCCACTGTGGTACGCCCTCATGCACAAGTTCTGTCACTCAGATCTACTTGTAATAGTATCACAAATGAAGATGATATGTGTGCTGATTCCCCAACCGGCTCTCTTTATTTGGTTGACAGAGAAAATGTGGCAATCCAAACGACTATTGACTCCGGCACAGAGATCAATTCGATTGACCCCCGTGTGGTCGAGAAGTATAAACTGAAAACCTACCCGATTGAGTACCCACTTGGGGTCACCGCCTATAACGGAGGAGAAGGTTTTCAAATTAAACAAAAAGTTACCCTGCATGCCAAGATCAAGGATTGAACGATGTGCATCAAAGCTTACGTGCTGCCCCTCCGACGAGAAATGATCTTGCTAGGCATGCCATGGCTCAAGAAATTCCAACCCGATATCGATTGGAAGACTAGAAGTATCCGAGGATGGAAGGATGAGGAGTCTATCCCCAGAGCGCCCTGTATGGAGGGTGCAGTAAGGAAGACGACCATCTCCACCGAACTCAAGGTCAAGGCTTCCGCCGGGAAGGAAGAAGTCAAACTCCCTGAACTGTATCGGGAGTTTGAAGAGGTGTTCTCTGAGAAGGACATCCCGTTACCTCCGCATCGCCCCGGACTTGATCACAAAATCAAAACCAAGCCGGACTTCCCACGACAGAAGGGACATATCTATCCGATGTCCCAGGACGAAATGAAGGCACTCCGTGACTTCGTTGACGAGAACTTAAAGTGTGGGAAGATCCATGAGTCTAAGTCTGATCAGGCCGCTCTGGTGTTCTTTGTAGGGAAGAAGGACGGAAAACGTCGACTCATACAGGATTATCGACATCTCAATGAACACACAGTCGACGATTCCTACCCTCTCCCCAATGTCCAACAACTCATTGACGAATTATGCGAGTCGCGTTTCTATGCAAAGTTCGATATCCAATGGGGCTTCACCAACATACGAGTAAAGGACTCCGACATATGGAAAGGAGCCTTCATCACGCCCCTAGGACTCTTCGAGCCGCTCGTTATGTTCTTTGGACAGAAAAACTCGCCACCAACGTTCCAGCGGTATATGGACGTCACCTTCCGCGAACAGTTGATGAGGCATCAGCAGGTTGGATACATGGACGACGTCATAGTCCATGCTAAAACCCGCGAGGAGCTCCACTGCCAAGTCCGCAAGTTCCTGAACGTATGCTGTCAAGAGCAACTCTGGCTCAAAATCTCCAAGTATATCTTCGAGGCTGAAGAAGTGGAGTTTCTAGGATATGTCATCGGCGATGGACGGATCAAGACCCATGTGGTTAAAACTGATGCTGTCCAAGAGTGGAAAGAACCCGAAAATCTGACGCAACTCCGATCATTTTTAGGGTTCACTAACTTCTACCAGAAGTTCATAGCTGGTTACTCTGCCATATCTGCCCTGCTCCATCATCTCTCGAAGAAGGATGTCCCGTGGAAGTGGGATCGAGACCAACAGCAAGCTTTCGATAGACTTAAAGCTGCTTTAGGGTCCTCTCCCGTCCTAAACATCCCCGACCCTATGAAACCGTTCGCACTGTTCACTGATGCTTCTCAGTCGGCAACAGGTGCAGTATTAGCCCAGAAGGGTGAAGACGACGAGTGGCATCCATGCTCCTATTTGTCCGAAAGCCTCAAAGGTGCAGAGAAGAACTATCCTGTATATGATCTCGAGTTCCTCGTGGTCATACGCACCATCAAAGCTTTCTGACACTACCTCATATCCCCCGTCGCACCAACCATCGTCTTCACTGACCACAAGAACCTCGAGTACTATAAAGAACCTCAGAAGTTCTCACAGCGGCAAACCCGCTGGTTTTCGTATGTACAGGGGTTCCCCCTTAAGTTTTCTTATACTCCGGGTCGTCTTATGATGGCCCCTGACGCACTATCTCGACGTAGTGATCACTCCCCTCCTGAACCCATAGTCGCCACTTTGCTCCCACCGAGTGCGTGGCTTGAGGGGGGGGGGTGAAACCCACTGTTCTGACCGTTTCCCTCCCAAAAATGGCCCTGATTTCGGAGAAACCTGCATCACTGCCCACTGAGGACAAGGTCAAAGAGCGAAAGCGTGGAATTTACGCCCTGTCAGCAGAGGTTTACGAGCGCGCCAGGAGCAAAATGCCAAAGGACTCTACCCTTTCAGCCGACAACCCCGAAATCACCGCCCACTCCGATGGAACCAAATGCCAAAGAAACCGCATATACATCCCCCCTGGCACTCGCAAGGAGTGCCTCCTTTCCTATCACGATCATCTGTCTGCCGGACATCCCAGAATAAAGGCAATGACCAGGAAGATGGTCAAGGACGTATGGTGGCCAGGCATGTGGAAGTACATCCAGGACTACGTAAAAGGATGCGCCATCTGCCAGTTCGCCAAAGTCATCACTCATCCCGTAACACCGCCGGTCATTCCCAATGATGTCCCCAAAAACCCCTTTCCTTTCCAGCAGATATCAATGGATCTCATCACTGATCTCCCCGTGTCCAACACGTTTGACACTGTTCTGACGATCGTCGACCAGGGCCTGATGAAGGCCACAATGTTCATCCCTTGTCGGAAGGACGTCGACTCTCTCGGAATAGCCCACCTCTTCCACAAACATGTCTACTCTCGTTTCGGTCTCCCTGAGGCAGTCATCTCCGACCGAGGACCCCAGTTCACCTCGGCTTTCACCCGCGAACTTTACAAATCCCTCGGAGTCCAGTCAAAGCTGTCCACAGCCTATCACCCCCAGACCAATGGAGAAAGCGAATGTGTCAATCAGGAATTGGAAACTTACCTCCAGTGTTACTGCGCTGAACATCCCAACAGTTGGTCATCCAAACTCCCAGATGCTGAGTTCACGCATAACTCCCATATCCATTCCGTCCATCAACAAATGCCATATAGCCTCCTCTATGGCTATGACCCCTCCCCCTATCCTGAAGTTTGGCTCACATCAGCGCCCAGCGTTGACGAACACCTGGAACGACTTGCCAGCTGCCGTGACAATGCCATACTTGCTCACAAGGCTGCACAGGAAGTTATGAAACGCCAATCAAAGGGAAGCTATGTCCCGTTCAAAGAAGGAGATCGAGTTTGGCTCGATTCAGGTAACCTCTGTGTTCAAGGGCAGTCCCCTAAAGTCACCCCCCGACATTTCAGACCGTTTGAAATAGAATGAGTCATTTCCCCGGTGGCAGTCCAACTGCACCTCCCTGATACATGGCATGTGCACCCAGTGTTCCACACTGGTCAGTTGCTCCCCTATCATGAGATGGCTGAATATGGAATCCCCGACCCACCGCCGCCTCCCGAAGTAGTGGATGATGAAGTCAAATGGGAAGTTGAGTCCATACTGAATCATAAAAACACAGGTCGTGGTCGTCAAGTGCACCGCACTTACCTCGTAAAGTGGAAAGGCTTTACGCATGCGGATAATTCTTGGGAACCTGAGAGTTCGTTAAAAGACCACACATCGGACTTGCTCGACCAGTACAAACTCTCCCACTGACTCCCACTCACCTAAACCACCCTCGACATTATGTGTGACGATGTACCCAACTTCCAGCGATGTGACGGTTATGATGCCCCGCTCAATACATGCCCCTACGCATTGTTCGACTCGTCATCCAACGACCCTGCCCCGTCACCTCAGCTCTCCAGTATATCCTCCCAAGTCGACTTATCCGGTTTCGACACCCTTGACGAGGTTCCCCCTCCCTGGTCCTTCCCCGGCCAGTCGTTCACTATCCACCACGTCCCAGTCATGTGCGGATGACTTGGCAAGGGAAAGGCCACCGAACGAGGTCCCCCTCTTCACCAATCCGTTCTCTTCGCCGACGGCTCCCGCCCCGGTGGTGTGTTGGCAGCCTCTGCCCGTTCCACCCATGGACGTGAACTGGAAGTCCCATCCCCTGACTCTACTCTCGAAGTCCCTCAGATCTGCGTCACCCCTGCCGAACTACCACCCTCCCCAGTCATCCCCGGTCCAGTACCCAGCCACAGGAACTTGGTACCCACATCACCAAACTACCTCAACTATGTTTGGATGCTTGTTATCTACAATGGAAGGTACCCATTCGATGGGAAAACAGAAGAACAGAATGACTGCATTCGGTTGTTGTCTGAGATCTACTGAGGAACAGACATAGCCCTCGACCGTGTCCTGGAGCTCCTCCATCACACCCGTTCTGTTGACTCCGAGTCTGTCGCTGGGTCCATCGAGAGACTCCTATCGGACCTGACAGTTAACATGACCGCCCTGCAATACCGCCTGGTCCTCGAACTAGCCTTACTCCTGATGCCTGAAGAATGCCGGTCCTTTCGTAACAGAGAGGTTGATCGGTACTCCAAGGACCAAGTTTGAGGTTGTGATGGTGAAGATACTTCAGCAGCAGCAGGATCGACAGTGGGCGAGAAGCATGATGATGTAGCCATCAAGATCAAGGAATCTACCCCTGACCCCTGGTCGATGGAGCCGTTAGAGTTTACAGCCGACGACGGATATAGCAAGAAGCGTGATGCCTCTTTTAGCGAAACCGCTAAGTTTCTCTCTGAAACAACTTCCTTTGCCACATCCACCTTTCACTGGCATTCCTTCTTAGACGCAGCAGCTTGGAACAAGGCAGATCACGCTCTTCACAATGCCATCAATTCCACCGCATCCCTTCTGCCCGCTACCTTCCATCCCGTCGTCGTCGATGGGATGCTCTGCCTCTATCTCGCCGGCTGAGCCCCAGTTCCCCTCACTCATCCCCTCTATCAATACGCCTGTTACCACTGTCACCATCTCGGACACTGGTCCTGTCACAACAGCCGTGGCTCAAGGTGGACCCCCGCCACTGTCTTACCCACTGAGGACAAGGATGAGGGACCGCACCGCTCGACTACCTGTTCACTTCGCTCCACCCGCCATCGCTCCCTGACTCCCAGGCCGTCTGTCAACCCTGGTCGATCAGGTGTTCGACGAGCCTGAGGGGGGGGTGATGTTATGCCCCGTCTGCTTAACCGTGTGGCCCATCTGGTTCTCACCATTCATCGGTGACTCGGTCTACACCGTCACTCTGTTCTATCTAGTAGCAGCATGTTTCCTTTTCATTTTACTCTTCTTACTGTTGTTCTTGTATCATAGTGCACATGGAGGCACTGCCCCTAGTCACATGTGAGTCGCGATGTGTCGATCACGTGACTGACACGTCTCTGCACTTCCCCTATCCCGGTATGTGATTACTGTACTATGTATCGGCCACGTCCCTCTTCCTTTTTGGACGTGTACCTGTTCCTGTTACCATGGACATTGGTTTCCGCAGCCATCACGGCTCGGCTCATGTCCTTGGATCTATTCTTGCACTTATGACTCTTGGTGAGTCGACTCTGCTTGGCAGCACCAATCGGATGTCTCCCATAGGTCAGTCTCATCACTACGGTACAGCCTACTCACTGTGGAGCTGCGCATACCTGTGCCAGTGACTCGTATCCAAGTCATTTCCCTTTGGCAGTAGTATGTTCGCTGGCCTGCCCTCATGTATCGTAGGAGTATATAGGAGCTGTGGATCGTTTGTGATCCCCAGCTTTTAGCTACCTCACAACGAGCCTATTCCTTCACACTCCGTGATCACTACTCCGGTCGACTGACTCAAGTAAGGGTTTGCCAAGTCCAGCTCAAAGTACTATCGCTGGCCAGGTCTCTAACTCTCATCTAGAGGGTTTGTCTAGTAGGCCTTGACTTCAGTCTCATTGTCTCTGCATGGACTTTCATTGCGGCCTAACATATGCTGCAAAGATTGATGGTAGGATGGATGGGGACCCTTACCTCAGATTTTGAAGGATGAGCTTCAACAAACATTGAAGTATTATGGTTGCAAGCATACTTGCAAACAGGTTAGAGATTGGCTATCAGAGCAGGATTTTGGGTCCATGGTATGGCCTGCACAATCTCCCGACCTTAACCCCATTAAACATCTCTGGGGTTGCCTGAAAAGAAGGCTTGCAAGGCATGAAAACCCCCCTAATGGGATTCATGAGCTATGGGAGAGAGTTCAGGTGGAGTGGGAGGGGATACCAGTGGAGGAGTGGCAGAAACTGATTGAAAGTATGCCTAGAAGGGTTGAGGCAGGGATTGGAGCAAAAGGTGGCTATACCAAGTACTGATAATATCCTAATACCCTTGAAAAATCAAAAGTGAAAAGACCCTTTCCATGGACTTGCTGTTTTAAAATGCCCATATCTCCAGACTGTGTGAATGAAATCACATGACTTGGGGGGCGATATTGTAGCCAAGAGCATGTACTATTTATAACTCCACCAAAGCCTAGTGTGATTTTCCATGTGTCTGGCAGTATACTTCAAACACTGCTGTGAGGTCAATTATGGAAAGGGTTTTTGGAGTCACTGCATGTACATGATGGGTTGATCTTGTCAAGGATGTTAAGTTCAGGCATTCTCTGATGATCTCCAATGCTCACAGAGGCCAGGGGACACAAGTGAAGGTAGGCCAACATTGGCCAGGGGTTGACTGACATGGGCTGACAGAGAGCAATGATGGCCAAAGGGTGGCTGACAGTCACAACAGAGGTATCGGAGAGGGCATTGGGTTCAGCTCATGTGCTGCCCCCTTGTACAAGCCCAGCCCTTGGATTTCAGAGGCATAGAAGAGAGCCAGTATGAAGCTGATGAACTTAGAGGGAGGCTGGTTGTAAGGTTGAGGTATTTCCTTAGGTCACACCTATGAACTGTACCATATGGTATTCACAGTGTGATAATTAATGACAATAATGTCCTTAAAATTTACTATGAAAGATATATATACTAGACATCTGGTATCACATGCCTATGAGTGATTATGAACTGCCAATTAGGGCATGGCCCCTAACACCCTCCCCCTGTAGAGCCAACATAGGCTCAGAACAGTCTAAGTAGAAGAAAAAGATAGGAGAAAATCCTATGTACATTCATGTGAGATGTTGAACCTCACAACACTACTGATCTGAGGGTTATGCCTCTTCTCAGTAATGTAAACCTAAGCATGAAGGGTGTTGAACCCTCCATGCTACAGATCAACTTGAGGGGTTATGCCCTTGAGAGAACAGTCCAGCACCTGGATGTAGCATCCCTTCTACATTGGTGCTGGCCTGTCTCTCATTTTGCCCTCTTTGTGCTTGTCATCTGGAGCTGGGGGCTTCCCCCCTGAACTTTGACCTTCCACCCCCAGGTAGTGGGGTAGGTCATATAGGAGTGCCACAGTGGCAAACTCCTAGAGGATGTGGATCTTCCATGGTGAATGGGCAGGCCTCATAGGCCACAATATGTTCCATGGAGATCCCAAGGGCCCCAGCCTGGACCTCAACCCACTCCTTTGAACAGTTTTCCCCCAAAGGCTGAGGGTCATTGACTGCCATTCTCAGGAGATTGAGCACAGCTCAAACATTGGGGTCTTGGTCCCCTTCATTATTTACAGTGCAGGTAATATATTCATTACCCACTCTTCAAGCCCAGCTGGATCAGGGTGTCATTGGCATCATGTTCCTTGTGGTGATCTTCACCTCTTATCTTTACTTTCTCTCTTCTAACAGGTCTCTTACTTACTTCCATTCAATTCCCCATCTCATTTGCTACTTACTACTTCTTTTCCCAGCCTTCTAGGCCTATTCCTAGTGTTGTGGTGCATTAGCCACCCTTTGTTTACTGTTGTTTACCTTGAAGCACACTTAGTGCAGCTGAGTCCAGTGTTGAGACCTTTGGTTGCTCACACTGGACTCTACATCAGCAAAACAGTAGGTTTGGTACAGAGGCACAGAGCAATGGTACAGATTTTCCACAGAGCAAGTACACACCCTGCAGACCCACAGACCCACAGACCCATAGATGTAATCATTAATTTGCCCATATCTCGCCCAAAAAGGAGATATTGCTAAGGTAAGCATATTCCCATGGTCCTGTGATCATAGGCTACAACTTTCATTATGACATTGTGGCTGTACAATTACTCCATATAGTAGATTTTTCAACTTCTGAGTCTGCACCAATGCACTGTGGCAATTTCAAACTCCGATTGAAATTTTTGTGGGGGTGTATATAAACCTGCTCACTCCAGCAACACAACTCTTTCCTCTACCACCACCATCTCCCCTCATTGTTGTTGTTGTCCCTCCCACTGATGATCCACCAGAGGGGGGGTGGGTCCCCTGTGAGGCTGTGCCCACTTAGCATAGATTTGTAGTAGCTGTAGTATAGATATGTAGTCCCTGTACCAGGCATGTAATTGAAGTAGTTTTATGGTAATATAATTCAACTACTAATTAATTTCTGCATGTTAAGTTGAGTGGTGGGAATCTGTATACTGAAACAGTCAGGGGTAAGTCTGTACAGATCTGGACAGAGGCCTGGGTCTGTTTTGCTGATGTACAGTGACTCAAAAAACTGTCTGGATGTTTGCCACATTTCTAAAGAATTGCTTATCACTCAGTCCCCATTTGGCCATAAATCATGAGGAAATAGGGGTAGATAGCCAGTGGTCATGTGATTGTTTATGCCAAATATGGTTATGATCATGTGACTTGATACTGTATAATTAATTCAACATTGACCACTACTCATCTGGACAGTTTTTTTGCAGGGTATCCAAGTCACTGTATTCATGCAATTGGACAGCATATTTTATGGTGTGGAGCCTGAATGTTGGTCAGCAATGGATGTTAGTGCTTATGTAATACACCACATGATTTGTCAGCATGCAAACATAGCCAACCACTGAATTTGAGTCACCAATCCTCTATCCTGATGATCACTCCAATAGCATTGCTCTCTCATGGGAAGGGTCAGCAAAATATGGTGTGAATGGCATTACCATGAGTAGGATGTATGCCCAGTGCCATCAGTTCCCTAAAAAAGTTGCCAGATGTCATGCCTGTACCATTTCCCCTACCTGTACCTGGGGGGTCCTGACAGTAATCAGTATTAGGAAGGCTGAGAGTCTGGCACTCCAGGGCATGAAGAGTGAACCAATCCCCTCATAACTGGCTCATTTCTGCAAAAGAAAAGCAGGTATTAAAGTTGGGGGAAGTAAAACCCTTCTTTACATTCCAGGGGTTTGGGGCAGAATGACCTACTGGGTTGCCAGAGTGCAAGATTTTCCCCTTTCATCTGTCCTTATGTGTTCCAAGTGGTTACATATGACCAAATAATCCTTTCCCAGTCACTCATAGTTCAGCACAGGTCATGGTCTGGCTTTCCCTCCTTGACACCTGGTGTGCAAGGGAGGGTATTGCTTCACTCCAACCTTGCTGCCAGCTTTTCTTATGCAGAAATGCACCAGTTATGAGGGGATTGGTTCACTCTTCATGCCCTGGAGTGCCAGACTCTCAGCCTTCCTAATACTGATTACTGTCAGGACCCCCCAGGTACAGGTAGGGGAAATGGTACAGGCATGACATCTGGCAACTTTTTTAGGGAACTGATGGCACTGGGCATACATCCTACTCATGGTAATGCCATTCACACCATATTTTGCTGACCCGTCCCATGAGAGAGCAATGCTATTGGAGTGATCATCAGGATAGAGGATTGGTGACTCAAATTCAGTGGTTGGCTATGTTTGCATGCTGACAAATCATGTGGTGTATTACATAAGCACTAACATCCATTGCTGACCAACATTCAGGCTCCACACCATAAAATATGCTGTCCAATTGCATGAATACAGTGACTTGGATACCCTGCAAAAAAACTGTCCAGATGAGTAGTGGTCAATGTTGAATTAATTATACAGTATCAAGTCACATGATCATAACCATATTTGGCATAAACAATCACATGACCACTGGCTATCTACCCCTATTTCCTCATGATTTATGGCCAAATGGGGACTGAGTGATAAGCAATTCTTTAGAAATGTGGCAAACATCCAGACAGTTTTTTGAGTCACTGTAGGTACTGTGTACCCTCATATCTCTGTTCAATCTATGGTTGCTCACACTGGACTCTAGTCTGGTATTTTCCCAAGCTCCCTAGAGCTATTAGAGTCGATTAGGCACCCCTTGGATGCCTCTAGCCTTCACTGTTACTAACACTCTGAGGCAACCAAAGGGTCCTCACAAAAGAGGGCTGATTTCTTGCCAATTTCAAGCATTGCCACACTTCGACAATGTCAGCTTTAAGATGGTTCCTGCACTTAGTGATAGTAATGCCAGCAGAAGAGAATGCATGCTCAGAAGAGATGGAGGTAGCCATGATAGAGAGAAAGTTGCATGCTATAGACCCCCACACTGGATAGCACAACACATTGATACCCCACCATTTGACAACTGACAAATTACCAAGCTGATTGTTTGTGTTGAGGTACCTCATGGAAACCAACCAGCCATGGTTCTGAGGGATCACTGCTAGTGTTGTCAACACATGAGGAAGAGCAGTCTTTGTCTTCATCATCAGAAAGCTCACTAAGCAGTGAGGACAACTTGGAATTCTGCAAGGTGATCATCCAGCCTGTGGTCATATTTTGCACAGGCCTGGTGCCATCCCCATACATTATGATGTACCATTCTTTGTACTTCATGGTTTTGAACCAAGTTAGCAGAGCATACAAAACTTTGAATGAAGACATACAATTTCTTCTGCATGCTCCAAGCCCTGGGCAAGGAGTGCCTCCCCCCAGTATGTATGAATGTGATGGAGTTTCTGTGCAGGGTTGAGTACTGGTGACAGCAACCTCAGCATTGACTACAAGCAGAATGAAATCACTTACACATTGCCATAATATGGGCATCAGATGACGATGTGCAGTCATAGTACTGGGAAATCTTGTTCAATGAAGCCTTGAGACCTGCAGTGAAATCTCCTTATTTGGTGCCCCTCTTGCCAGACAACCAACCTTGTGGAGAGCCTCCAAGGCAGGCAGTGTGGTGTGCAGCATGGGTCCCTGTTCCATAGAAAAAGAGTGTTGAGCTTTCTTGGCATGCTGTGTTGTTTATCTGTAAGCATATGAGAAAGTGGCACAATGCTAATACTTACCCCAAGGAGGGACAGCAGGAGCTGTACATGCTCCCATTCTGTTTCTGTTGGTTCTAGGGCCATTAGCTTGTGATGCTTGTCTACATCACATTCTGCTAGGCCCAGACATTGAACAAAATAATTGACATCCTATAATTCCATGAGCATAATGTGTGAGCTCTGAGAGGGGGGTTAGCTTACCTCCTTCAAGTCCAGTGTGTGGCAAAGCATAAGGTATGTTGATGACCAGCAGACCTTCATGTCAAGAATTAACTGCAGGACTGCAGTACAAGGAATATGGCCATCATCAGTGCAGGTTTGAATGCATTTGAAAAGTTGCTTCTGCTTGGCAGAAGAATGTTCCTGTGTGGTGTGAGCATGCACGATCAACATATTAGGAGAAATGATGGATATAAATCACATACCTTGACAGCAATCGCCCAGACTAGACCCACCTCATCTTGATGAATGCCATCTTGCACCTCCACACATATGTCAGCCTCTGGGTTGGAGGGGTCATGGACTTGCTGTGTGCAGCTAGGAAGGCTTGAGTAGTGAGATTGATTATATGTGCCATGCAGCTAGGATGTACTTCAGAATTAAGTAGGGTTACCAGTGTTAGATTTGACATGGTCACCAAACTCATCCATCATGGTGTTGTTATTGGTTGCACTGTTGGATGTAACATACCCAACCTAGCAAACAATATGGTCAGTTGCTGTGGCTACAATGGCTTTTACAGAATCATTACCTTGCTTGTTAACCTGACACATTGGACCACTTTATACAGAGCTTGTCCAAGCTGGGCTCCATGATGCAAGTTGTTAAGGTGCACAAATCCTAAAAGCATGGTCTCAATAGTCCATACACTGAGTACCTTTTCCTTGACCCAGGACCCTGTGACAGCAAAGTAGGCATCAACATTTGAAGCTTGCCATACATTGCAAGTCAGATTGACCTGCCCCTTCACAGCCTCACTCTGTTGAACCCACTTGTATTAGTGAAAGTGATATAACTATAAGTGACTTACCTGGAAATGCATGTAGAGGTTGCTGAGGGAAGCCTTGAAGAGGTCAATGATACAGTGAGCAATAAAAATGTTGCAGTGTTTGCAACATTTGGATTGTTTGAGGTATAGCTTGGGATTGGATGTGGCTGTGCAGATGTGATAGGGGAAGCATTTGTAACCCTTGGTCTTCACTTTCCATCGGTGGTGTTTTCAAGGTCAGGGGTGTAGTGACTGTGATTATATGAGTGAATTACTGAGGCCTATGCATTGCAATGTTTTTGTTGCTGACACCATGGTGGATGAAATCTATGGTGTGAAGGACATATTTGGAGCAGAAATGCCAGCTAGTGCTTACATAATATATCCCATGATCAATTAAATGATTTTCATCACCATCTTGGACATGCAACAAGCAGGAATGTCCTAAAGCTACTCAACCAGGATATGGTAGTTGGCACAGAAGTAACTGGCTCATGAAGCCAAGAAACTCACAGTTGCAAAAATTGCATTGAAGGGAAACAACACTGCAATGTAATAGTCATGAAGTCAGATTCAAAGTGCCCCCATATATTATATTGAACTTACTTGGATGTCTGTGGCCCAATGCAAACCCTGAGTCACTCTGGGCACCAATACTTCATAACCTTCATTGATGGCAAGTCCCACCACCTTGTCATCAAGCTGCTAAAGACAAAGGATGAGGTCCTTGGTGCAACAAAAGAGTACTTTACACAAGCAGAATTAGAGTCAGGTGAATGCACAAACTATCTGCATACAGGTGGTTGTGGCAAGTACTGTTCACATGAATTTGATGCCTACTTAAAGTCAAAGGGACCACAAGAGGACAAATGTGTACACCCCTCAAGAGAATGGCATCTCCAAGTGGATGAACCACACACTAGTTGAATGTGCACAAGTGATGCTGAGTGATGCAGGTCTCCCTAATAAGTATTGGGGGGATGCTATAACTCATGTGGCTCACCTGGTAAACCATCTACTGATGTGCACACTCAAAGAAAACATTACCCCATATGAGGCCTACCTGGCAACAAACCATCAATTTCCCATCTTCAGATCTTCAGCTGCACTGTACATGTGCATGTCCCAGAAGAAAAATGCCAGAAACTAGATGTCAAATTGATTGAATGCACTCACCTCAGGTTTGCCAAGAACTGCAAAGCCTACTTGTGCTTGCATTGAGCAAATGGTCAAGTCATTGAGTCAAGGGACATTGTCTTCAAGGAGGGGGATGGGGAAACAGCTGAGCAGGTTGTCATTGAGAAGAATGAACCCATAGTCCAAGGATCTATGCAGTGAAATCAAAGTGCCAGCATGCTACAGCTGAAAGTGCCACTTACCTTGCAGGAGGACAAAGATGGCTCAGATGAGCTCGTAAACTCAATGGATCAAGGGGAAACTTTGTATGGATGTCTGGAGGGGCACATGGATGATGGAGGGACCCTAGACATCCAACCAATCATCACCAATAAGCTGCAATCAGCTGAAATGTTGGTGGGGGAAAGGAACAGTGCCAGCAAGCCAAACATGTCAGTTTGAATGCAAAAAATGGAGGAGACACACCTAGAAATGATCCAGAAGGTCCACAGACCACCTGTGAAGCATGTCATACCTTCAGTTGGCCCACTGGCACCCTATCTGAACCCAGTTCCACCTGCAAACATCAGGAGGTCATCTAGAATTATGTAAGTGGCAACCTGTCAGAGATGACAATCCAAGGTACTTTGTGAATGCTCACCAAAGGTCAACATTGCCAAAGTAGATCTACCTGGGATGCTGGAGAGCATGTGTCCAGCATTGAGGCATGCAGCAAGGGAGGCAAGTGTGTCAAGTGAGCACCTGTGGCAGAGTCATCACACTGACAGTAACATGAGTCAACAATGCACTGCTTACCAAGCAAGTATTGCATGTGATGGTGAGTGCATGTCATTTGAAGACACAATGAATCATCCTGATGTCAACAGGTGGTACACTGCAATGACAGATGAACTGAGCATGTTTCAGAAGCTTGGACTGTACAAGGAGGTCAAATGCCCACCTGATCACAAGATAATTGATTCAAAATGGGTCTTCAAGGTCAAACAAGGCCTGAATGGTGAGGTTGAGAAGTACAAGGCCCACCTTGTTGTGAAAGGGTTCACACAGGTTGAAGGAGTCAACTATATGGAAACCTTCACACCTGTTGTGAAATTCACAACCATACAAATTTTACTTGCCCTTGCAGCCAAGTACAACCTTGAAGTCCACCAAATGGATGTCAAATCAGCCTTTCTGAATGGCAAACTTGATGAAGAAATTTATCTATGACCACCCCCAGGTTTTTGTGACTTGAACTTTGTCTGGTTACTGTACCCTGCCCTCTATGGATTAAAACAAACTTTGAAGGCTTGGAATGCTCACTTGTGAGAAGTCTTTGAGGGACTGGGCTTCACATGTAGTGATGCTGATCACAGCCTTTTTTACAAGTTTGAGGGTGGCATGCTAATCATTGTGGCTGTCTATGTCGATGATAAGCTAATCCTATCAAAGGATTGAGCTGCAATTGACTGTCTCAAAGCACAGCTGTCCATGCAATATGAAGTCTTGGACCTGGGTGAGGCTTGATGGATTCTGGGTATGGAAATTATCCATGACCATGATAAGGGGACCATTGAACTCTCCCAAAGATGCTATATTGAAACTATCCTACAGTGTGTCAGGATGGAGGATGGATGCCCTGTCAGCACCCCTATGGAAGCTAACTTGAAGCTGCTCAAGCTTGAGCATGCTGAGATGGATGCATTGTGTTACCAAAGAGCCCTAGGGGCACTCATGTATGCTATGTTAGCTACATGCCCTGACCTGTTGGATGCATGGACTTTCAGGTGTCTATTCCCAACTTCAGATTACTTCAGATGTCTTTGGCACCGCACTCCACTGTAGGTTATGTGTCCCAGATCCTTTCTGTACCCTTCCAAACTTTCCGTATTATGTAATCATGGTTGTAGAAATTTTCCGCACTTGTTCCTTTCACCTCAGTGACTTCCATTCGTCCTGAGGTGAGCATACTTACATTCCATTCATTACCTACATCGTACTGACCTACTGTAGACTCATTCCTGCATTAGGTACAGAATACAGTGACTTCCATTCATCCTGAGACTCATTCCTGCATTAGGTTATGAGCCCTGGCTTTGCATCTTAATACCGGAAGAAAAATTGATCCACACACCTCACTGTATCACTGCACATTCCCACTATGGCAAAAGACGACTACTCCCTGCAGGTACCCACCTTAAATGCAGATGGTAGCAACTGGCTATACTATAAGGCTCGAGTTGAATGGGCCATCGGCTCGAAAGGGCTAACAGGCCACCTAACCAGTCCAGAAGCCAAGCCGGAGGACACGACACATGGAAAAGACCCCTCTTGGAAGCCAACGACTGCTGAGCAAAAACTTATCAGTGAATACCCAGAAAAGCTAAAACAGTGGATGAAAGATGACGGCTACGTAAAACAAGTGATTGGAGCATCACTCCCAGAATCCCTCTTCCTCTGAATTCAGAAAGAAGAGACAGGAAAAAGTGTCTGGGATGTCCTCACCAACCTCTTCCAAAACCACTCTCGAGTTGTCGCAATTGACCTGTGAAGAAAACTCCAAGAATCCTGCTGCACCGAAAAGGGCAATGTCCAAGCCCATTTTGACAAGCTGCGGAACTTTCGAGAGCAGCTAGCCACCCTTGGTCAATCCATCAGTGATGACAACTTCACAGCTATAATCCTCAGTTCCCTGCCGACTTCTTATGACTCCAATATTGCTGTCATGACATCCTCCGCCCTTGTCATGCAAAAGGACTTGTCACCCGACTTCATCACTAAAATCATTTTGGATGAAGATGACTGGTGACAGACACGTTCCAAGAGAGGTAATAATGGCAATTCCGATGATGCGGCATACTCAGCTAAGGACTCAAAGAGCTCCGCTTGCGAGAACTGTGGCAAAAAGGGACATACAAAGGATCAATGCTGGAAGGAGGGTGGCAGAAAAGCTGGGCAAGTGCCCAAATGGTTTAAAGGGAAAGGTTCCAGAAAGAAGAAGGAAAAGCCTTCAGAAAAGGCAGCCGCTGCCACTACCGCTGCATCTGCAAACACAACCACACAGCCTAGTGCTGATGCAGAACCCAATGGAGTCTGGTTAGCAAGCTCTGTGGATGATGACTGGCTCACCGAAGTGGCTGAAGAAGACATTCCGAGCCCTTCCAAAATAACCACAGATGCCGAAGCCGCATTACTGAACCCTTCCGAATCCGCTGTGGATGTGGAAAGTGGCTCTTGGAAACCTTCGGAAACAGCCTTGGAAGCTGAGGATGGACCCCGGAACCCCTTGGCACTGCCCTCAGATGTCGGAAATGACATTCCGAACCCCTCCGAATCGACCCGAGATGCTGAAAATGAGTTTCCGCACTTTCCGAAAGTGATTCTCGATGAGGGAGATGCCTACACAGAAACATTTGATCATGTACTACTGGCAGGGGAATCACCGCACCTGAATGAGGAGACTATATTATTCAACTCTGGTGCATCCCACCACATGTCATCCTACCGGAACAAGTTCCTCAACTACAAGCCAATAATCCCAAAGCCGATTACTGCAGCCGACAGCCACACCTTCCATGCCATCGGAAAGGGAGATCTAATGATATCAATCCCGAATGGCACATTCCAACGCAATATCCACCTTAAGGATGTTCTCTATGCGCCCAAAATGGGCATCACACTCGTTTCTGTCAGCAAGCTTGATGCCGCTGGCTATGTGGCACTGTTCCAAGAAAAGAAATGTCAAATATTTGATTCCTGTAAGAAGAAACTTGGCGAAATTCCGATGACCAATGGTCTATACTGCCTCAAGCGCCCCCACCAGATCTATGCTGGCTTAGCTAAGGCTACCAAGCTGCTGACAATGGCCAAAATCCATGTGTGGCTGGGCCACATCGCACCCGAGGCAATCTGGCGCATGCTGAAGGATGGTACCATCACCAGAATCACTCTAAATGAAGCCCACTCCACTATGGGGGCATGTGACTCTTGCGAATATGCCAAGGCGACCCGCAAGCCCATTGGAAAAGAGCGAGACCCTCCAAGATGGGAACACCCTGGCGACGAAATCCATACTGACCTGTGGGGACCATCTCTGGTCCAAACCCCTGGTCACAGCCAATACTACATGTCATTTACAGACGACCATACCCACTATACCACCCTTTACCTCCAGAAAACAAAATCCGAGACATTTGCATCTTACAAGGCTTACAAAGCTTGGCTTTCCACGCAATTCACCACCAAGATCAAGTGCCTATGCTCGGACCATGGGGGGGAGTACCTAAGTGCGGAATTCACTAAGCACTTAAATTCCACAGGTACCGAATGCCGGGTAACTGTCCATGACACTCCGGAACACAATGGAGTTGCCGAGTGGCTCAACCACACACTCATTGAGCAGGTGCGAGCTCTTATTCATGCCAGTGGTCTACCCAAGAACCTTTGGGGTGAGGCTATCATGCACACCACTTGGCTCAAGAACCACTCTTCCACATGATGCCTAGGAACTAAAACTCCATATGAGATGCTGTACCACAAGCCACCCAATCTCGCCAAAATCCCTGTCTGGGGATGCCATGTCAAAGTCCATGACAATACCAGCTCCAAACTCGATATGTGAGCTCGTGATGGATACTGGGTAGGGTTTGACCTGGAAAGCAATGGCCATCGGATCTACTGGCCTGACACCTGCAGCATTGGAATCGAGCAGAGTGTCACCTTTGAGCATTGGGAAGTGACGATACCCTCCAGCGTGCTGCTTGAGGGGGAGAATGAGGCTACAAACACCAGCGGAATCCTGCACCGAGTGGAAGCACAGCCACAGTCTTCCAGAACCTCGGAATTGAGTCTGCCAGTTGTCGAGTGACCCACGGAACCCTCCAGATCAAGTTTCGACCCACTTGGCAGCAACTTCGAAACACCACCACCACAACCTCGTCGTTCTAACTGCCAGCGCTTTGAATCAGACTACATGAGACGCCTCCAGGAAGGAGAAGGTACACGTGATGGTCAGATCACTCTCGACTACATGAAACAACTCCGAGAGAACAATAGCCACACCAACAGTCCCAATTCCCGAGACAATGTGACTCTTGCCTTTGAAGAAGAATTAGCTGAGGATGGTGACGACAACGACCTTGTCTATGCAATGGTAGCTGGAACTTCCGAAGCCGAAGGTCTTGACCCATCTACAGTGCAGGAAGCCAAATCCCGCTCGGATTGGCCCAAATGGCATGATGCCATAGCTGCAGAACTAAAAAGCCTAAGTGATGCGCATACCTGGGATGTAGTAGAGTGCCCAAAAGGAGCTAATATCGTCGGATGCAAATGGGTCTTCAAGATCAAGTGAACTGCAACCAGAGAAGTCGAGAAGTACAAAGCCCACCTTGTCGCAAAGGGCTATTCCCAAGTCCAGGGAGTTGACTATGATGAAACCTACGCCCCGGTTGCAAGACTTGCATCACTCTGAACCATACTTGCTATTGCCACCCGCAACAACTGGGATATTGACGTGTTTGATTTCCACTCAGCATTCCTAAATGGGAAACTAGGAGATGGTGAAGATATTTACATGGAGCTCCTGGAAGGCTATCTGGCACCTCGGAATCTTTCCCGACCAGTCGCCAAGCTCAATGTCGCACTATATGGCTCAAAGCAAGGTGCACTCAAGTGGTACCAAGAGTTAAGTGCCACCCTCGGAGACTTAGGACTTCAGTGCATGCATGCCGACTGGGGAGTCTTTCATGGGCGCATCGGAAAGGATATCATTATCCTAGCTAGCCACGTTGACGACTGCACTGTCATGGGCAGTTCCCCCAACCTCATACGCTCCTTCAAAGCGGAAATCAACACCCAGTACAAGATTACCGACCTCGGGCCCATTGGCTGGCTTCTTGGCATGAAGGTGACATGGAACCGAGACTTCTGAACGATCTCCCTGTCCCAGGAATCGTACATTAATGCCATTCTCACCAAATACAACCTTGCTGATGCCAAGCCATCTGCGATCCCGATGGACCCTAGCCTGAAATTAATGCAAGCAAATGTTCTGCAACCTGCCAAGGAAGCCACATGCATGAAAAATGTCCCATACCATGCAGCAGTCGGCTCCCTAATGCATCTTGCAGTCGGAACTCGCCCTGACATTGCATTCACTGTCTCAACCGTTGCACAGTTCAACAATGCCCCAACTCCGACACACTGGGAAGCCATTAAATGGATCTACAAGTACCTAGTCAGCACAAAATCCCTTGCACTGACATTTGGCGGGATTGAAAAGGGCCTCAAAGGCTATACCGATGCAGATGGGGCTATGCAGGAACACTGCCACACTATTAGTGGCTACACATATCTACTAGATGGTGGAGTGATCAGTTGGGCATCCTGCAAACAGGAGCTTATCACCCTGTCCACTGCGGAAGTGGAATATGTTGTGGCAACACATGCTGCCAAGGAAGGCCTCTGGCTCCGCTGGCTCATCTCGGAAATGTTCTGCCCACTCAAATATCCAATCCCGCTATATTCCGACAACCAAGCCGCCATCGCACTCACCAAAGATGGCAGTTACCATTCCCGCACCAAGCACATTGATATCCGATACCACTTCATTCGCTTTGCCACTGAAAATGGCTCCTTCCACCTTATTTATTGCCCTACCGAAGAAATGGTTGCCGACACCCTGACCAAGGCTTTGCCGAGTATCAAAGCCAAACATTTCGTACAATCACTCGGACTCTGTTCCAAGTGAGGGGGAGTGTTGGATGCATGGACTTTCAGGTGTCTATTCCCGACTTCAGATTACTTCGGATGTCTTCAGCACCGCACTCCACTGTAGGTTACGTGTCCCGGATCCTTTCTGTACCCTTCCGAACTTTCCGTATTATGTAATCATGGTTGTAGAAATTTTCCGCACTTGTTCCTTTCACCTCAGTGACTTCCATTCGTCCTGAGGTGAGCATACTTACATTCCATTCATTACCTACATCGTACTGACCTACTGTAGACTCATTCCTGCATTAGGTACAGAATACAGTGACTTCCATTCATCCTGAGACTCATTCCTGCATTATGACCTTGCATTTGCAGTGGGTGCACTGAGCAGGCATGCAGCAACACCTGGTGAACATCACTGGACTGCCCTGAAGAGGGTATACCACTACCTCCATGGGACAGCAGACTGTTGCCTTTGCTACACTGCCTCCCCATCCATTATGCCCTCCAACTGTTTGAGGGCAAGATCTATTATGTTGTCAGTGGCATTCATTTCTCCCAGCATGTACCCTACATGGGGGAGCAATGTCTCACCTGCCACCTCCTCTTGTGCATCCCAACCTTTGTCATATTCTCTTCATCTCTGTTGCTGGGGGACTGCTCAGGCAGCTATCAGGGAGGGTCCTTCTGTGAGCTCATCTCTTATGATGTGAGCTCTGTATATCCTGCACATCTGACAGTCATCTACATGCATCAGGCTGAACCATTCTGAGTAATGCCATGTACCATCATCCACCCTAGGCATCATAGCCTTGTTTTCCATCACATTGACTATTCCCCATGGGCTGATCTCTTCAACTTCATCCTTGCCAGGTGATGTCTCTTCATTGTCTGGCTCCACCTCCTCAGTTGGGTCACCCTCCATGGCTGACTCCTCAACATCCATTTGGGCATGGTAAATTGGTTTGTCTTTGGTGATGCTGTGTGCATCCATTGACCCAAGATATGCAACAGGTTCCCCATCATCATCACTATTGTAGTACTTGCTGTAGATGTCAATGACCTTGTCATTGGCATCTGCTTCTTCCTCTGAATGTAGCTCCTGGTCTTCTTTGTTATGGGAAGGTGCCTGGGCTTCCTGGGTTTCTGGGGTTGCATTGGCATTATTGTCCTCAATCACCTCAGTGGCAAATTATAGCCTGGCCTTGCCTGTCTTGTTGTCCTTTGAGGTGATATCTTTCTGGTTGCACTTGTTGGCATAGTGCCCTTCCTTTCCACAGTGGTAAGACTTAACATTTTGGTGTGACAGGCCAGAGTCCAAAGAAGGACTCTGGACCACTGGCACATTCCTTTTCTTGTGACTGGCTCCAGTCATGTGTTGGCCCTGCAGCTTGGATGATTCCCCTCTCTCAAAGTGTGCATTATCCAATGGCTTTCTGTACAGCATTCCCCTTCTGGGTGTATCTGTAGTCTCCATCAATGTATTGTTTACTGCTGCCTCAGTTGTCTGAGTTCACAGGGTGAGTACCAGCCTGCTTAGCTTGCTGGGTGTGAGTGTGGTTATTGATAAGTTTGAGTGCACTCTCCATCCATTGCACTTCCATTAATATCTGGTCCATCTGCATATGCTCTGCCAATACACCTCTTGATTTGAGGACTCCTTCTGTGATTGGCAGAGGGAGTCCATCGATGAATTTCCTCTTCAGGGAGTATTCATCAGGTGGCTGGACCATCCTGGATGCTCTGCACTTCAGGTCATTGTAGAAGGCAAGTACTCCCTTAGCAGGGGAGTACTTGGTGTTGTTTTATCATTTGGCAGCATTTTGTGTGGATACTTTGTGTGTGAATTGGGTGAACATGGCACATACAAAGTCTTCAATATCCAGTTGCTGATTGTGTCATCTGGGCCATCAACTTCTTGGGTGAACCATTGTGTGGCCATTCCTTCCAGACAGGTCCCAGCATATGTGAGGTGGTCCACATCATGGGCTGGGCTGTCACTTTGTATATCTTCAACCAGTGCAAAGTCTGGTTGACCCATTCATTGAAGGCATCAATGTCATCTTGGCCCTTATAGTATTTGGGTTGCACAATCTTTATGGCTTTCACTTCTGGACCCACAGGAGCTGTGTGATGGCCTCCTGCTTTGTATATTCTCTGACAATATTTTTCTAGGAGTGATTTCATGTAGCCACTCATTCCAGGGGTCAGCTCTTGGTGTGAGTGAATCCCTTGTGATCACCCATGGTATCAGCAATTGCATTCCTCCTCCTTGTCATCTCTCTGGTTTTGATGAGGAGGGGCTGTGTCACATCTGTGACACATACCTACACTCTGGAATGAACTCCAGATAATAATAGCTGAGTTCTAGACCTTTGGTACTCTGTTCCATGACAATACTCCATCCCTTGTTCTTTGTTCCATTTATAGCTTCTATATTAGTATGTGTTTCCCACACTTCAATTTGAGTTACCATTCCAGCCTTTTATGACTAATCACCTTGCTCCCTGGTTAACTGGTGACTACTGGCTTACATTACAAATACCTTACTAATACTCTGAATCATTTGCACTGCTCTCTGGTAGTCTGTGTGTCCCAGACATTGCCTCCTAATGTTCCCTGTAGTATAAAAGTCCTGTACATACTTCATTACACCTCAGTTCAAATATCAACTTCAATCCCACTTGATTCCAGTACCTCTCTGGATAGTCCTGACTCTGGAACTCTGCAAGCTTAGTGTACAGAGTTGTATACTAATCTCCAACCCTCTGGACTTTTGACATAGCCTCACCCTATGACCTCAGACCTACTCAGAGACTGTAGAGAACTGGTCTTGACAGTATATATTTGAACTCACTCTTGCACAAGTTCATCCCCTTATATCCCCATGACTATGACCACTTGACTTTGCTCTCATTCTCTCACAGCAGAAGCTTCAGAGCAGGCTGCAGTAACCAACCTTCATCAGTCAAGCACTCACATCACACTGGCTAGCAACAGATGACCTCCACCATCTGTTAGTCAATTCTGTAGCTTCTCCACCAGAGGAGAACCTCTTTCCCCACTTACCCCTAGAGCTGGTTTGTCCAGCAGATGTTCAGCCACCACCACCCATCATACCCTGGACTTTCCTGGAGGAGATGAACCTGATGATGATAATCCCAGAGGTGATGACCCCAGTGATGATGACCCACCCAACAATGGCAATGATGATGAGGACAATGACAACCCCTTCATTGATGCCCCAGAAGACTTAGACCCACAACTGGCTGTCCTACAGAACCTGGCAACAGCAGTTCATCACCTGTCTGGCTCTACTCATTGCCCAGAAGATACTTCATCCTCCAGGGAAAAAGTCTGAGAACCTGATACTTTTGATGGTACTATTGAGTTTGGGCCTTCTCCGACAATCTCCAATGCTCACAGAGGCTGGGGTACGCAAGTGAAGATAGGCCAACATTGGCTGAGGGTTGACTGACATGAGCTGACAGAGAGTGACAATGGCCGAAGGGTGGCCAACAGTTGCAACAGAGGTACAGGAGAGGGCATCAGGTTCAGCTCATGTGCTGCCCCCTTGTACAAGCCCAGCCCTCAGATTCTGGAGGTATAGAAGAGCCAGTACAAAGCCAATGAACTTAGAGGCCTGAGGCTGGTCATAGACTGCAGAGGGGTGAACTAAGGTGATATTCATACTGCAGAGTCACCACTGAGTGTGGCAGATTTATATATGGTACATGCACTATTGAGGTGGTACAGTATCAGAATGACAGAACTGACATAAGGAGTACTATAAGTTTTCAAGGGGGACAGATGTCAGAAAACTTCATGTAGAATGCAAGCTAGACAATGGAGGTGAGGGTCAGGATGAAGGAACTCAGTATAAGAGGAAAGGTATGGGCAGTATAGCTTTGGGGTGCCCAGCTGATAGCCAATCAGAGAGTGGGCCAAAAGCCTAAAGAGGGAGTGACCCTGTGGTGCACCATGCAGTAAGATTGCTGTGCTGTGCTTAGGTTGGCCTTTGACACCCAAGAGGAGAATCAGCCCCTATAGGGAGATCACCTGACCAAGGCATGATGCCAAGTACCATTGGTGGTGGTCACATGGTAAGACCAACAGGTGCTGACCAGTGCTGACCAATGTCAACTGTAGGAAGACAGGTGGATGTGTCAGCTGCATGATATGCATGGCAGTTGGTGTCAGGTGGGGGTGGTAATTGGTTGGGGGTACTAGGAAGGGGGCCTAGGGTTGTCAGGGTGGCTTGGGGGGATGGAGGATGGCCAGAACAAGGCACAGGTATGACAGGTACAGACCCACATAAACTCTGGACCTTCTTGGTCCAATGTAAACTATGCTTCCAAGATTGCCCTAGAGCCTTCTGCCAGGATAGGAACAAGGTCACATTTGCTCAGTCATACCTCAAGGGCATGGCTCTTGAATGGTTTGAGCCTGACCTTCTGGACACCAGAGATCCAGCTGACTGTCATCCACTATGGATGGATAGTTGGTTGGACTTTGTAGCAGAGCTCCAGACAACCTTTGGACCTCACAACCCAGTTGCTGATGCTGAACATCAGCTTGACCATCTTCACATGAAGGAGACCCATTGTGTCAATTGCTATGTGGTTGACTTCGTTTGTCTAGCCTCTCAAGTCCAAGGCTATGGAGTTGGAGCCCTTTGTCACTTATTTAACTCCAGACTTCCAGATCATATCAAAGACAAGATCAGTAGGGTCAGTAAGCCTAATACCTTGAATGGGCTACAAGCATTAGCCCAGGAGATTGATGCTCATTACTGGGAACATAAGGAGGAGGTTGCTTGTCAGACTGAATCCTCTGGAGGTAGTTCCAGTAGTAACACTGCAACAAAGCAAACTCCAGTAACAAGGGAAACAAGCAGAAATCCAATGGGAATACTCCACACAGCAAGCATTTCACAATGTTTCTTCAGAAGAAATGCTGAAAAAATGGAGGGAAGAGATACTCTTTTATTTTTGATGTTTGAAAGGGAGAAATGCAAAAACAATATTTTATGTTTGTCCAAAAAGCATGGATTGATGGTAGTGCCCATTAGCTTCTACTCTAATTGGCACTAGCATCAATTCATGTTCTCTGGAAGAAAATAAAACATTATTTTTGCATTTTTTCTTTCCAAACATCAAAAATAAAAGAGTATCTCTTCCCTCCCTTTTTTCAGCATGTTTTCTGAAGAAAAACAGTGAAATGCTTGCAGTGCCAGCTGCTACCAGTAACCCCACTCCATCCACCTCAACCTCTAACACTTCAAATCAACAAACCTCCAGACAAACTTCTGGCCTATCCAACAAACTCAGAAAAGATGGGAAGCTAACTCCAGCCAAAAGAAAGAGGTGTTTTGATCAGAACCTCTGTATGTTCTGTGGAAATGCTGGACACAAGGCCAAGGAGTGCCCTAGATCTATTTCTCATGCAGCCAAAGTCTGTGCACCCATGGAGGCATGAAATTGTCAATATGTCCATTTTTGGATGAGATATGGGTGAATAAATGTTTACAAAATTCAAACTCCAATTGAAATTGCCTCAGCACATCTGTGTAGACTCAGAGTCATTGTACAGCCATGATGTCATAACAAAAGTTGTAGCCTATGATCACAGGACCATGGGAATATGATTACCTCAGCAATATCTCCTTTTTTGGGCAAGATATGGGCAAATTAATGATTACATCTATGGGTCTGTAGGGTCTGTACTTGCTCTGTGGAAAATCTGTACCATCTGTGGGTCTGTGCTGCTCTGTGCCTCTGTACCAAACCTACTGTTTTGCTGATGTTGGGTATTTTGCAGCTACCAACAAGACAACTGGTCCAATCTGCTACCACTCACAGAATTTGCTTACAACAATGCTCTGAGCACCACTACCAGAGTTTCACCATTCTTCGCCAACAAGGGGTATCACCCAAATATAACCATTCATCCAGAGCAAGATCTCACATCTTCTAGAGCAAGAGACTACATCAGCAAATCAGTCACTTTTGCACAGGGTCACAGTGCCACAGTGCACAGTCAGGTACACTGTAGTGTGACAGCACCATGTCACACAGCCCACAACTAACCACAGGCTCCCACAGTGTGACCCGATTTCAAGTGCTACAGTGATAGGGGTTTCCCACAGACACCACTGTACAGCCATGGTGTCATAACGAAAGTTGTGGGGCTGGATCACAGGATTGTGGGAATATGCTTATCTCATTGATATGCCCAAAAATGGGTGAGAAAAATGCAAAATACAGAAAAAATTAAATTTCAAAGATGTCATAATGAAAGTTGTAGTGCCTGAAAAGAGGACCCAGGAGGTATGCTTACCTCATCCATCCATGCAAAAATGGTTGAGATACAAGCAAAATACAATTAGTGTAGTGTAGTGTATATTTTATTACCAAAAGTGTAGTGTTGTGGCGCATTTTTGATTACCTAATGAGTGTAGTGGTGATTGTTTTGATTAGCAAAAGTGTAGTAAACTCCACATTGTTGACTACCAAGTAAGTGTAGTGTGATTAGTAATTGATTACCAAAGGGTAGTAAACTCCACATTTTTGACTACCAAGGAAGTGTAGTGTTGATTAGTATTGATTAGCAAAGTGTTGTGTAGACTATCAAGTAGCAAAAGTGTAGTAACCTCCACTTTTTTGACTACCAAATCAGTGTGGTGTTGATTAGTAATTGATTAGCAAAGTGTTGTGTAGACTTTTGACTAGTAAAAGTGTAGTGACCTCCGCTTTTTTGATTACCAATTGAGTGTAGTGTTTTGTAGTATTTGATTAGGAAAGTGTAGTGTCCAATTGTATTATCAAAACTGTAGTGTAGTGGCGCATTTTTGATTACCAAGTAAGTGTAGTGTTTTGTAGTCTTTGATTAGCAAAGTGTAGTGTGCATTTGTATTACCAAAAGTGTAGTGTGCATTTGTATTACCAAATGTGTAGTGTTTTGTAGTGTTTGATTAGCAAAGTGTAGTGTACATTGTTATACCAAAAGTGTAGCAATGTGGCACATTTTTGACTACCAACTAGGTGTAGTGTTTTGTAGTGTCTGATTAGCAAAGTGTAGCATAGTGGCACATTTTTGACTACCAATTAAGTGTAGTGTTGTGTAGTGTTTGATTAGCAAAGTGTAGTGTACACTTCTATTACCAAAAGTGTAGCAGGGTTCGCTTTTTTAAGTACCAAAAAAGCATAGTGTTGATTAGTGTTTGAGTAGTTAAATGTTGTGTACACTTTTGATTACCAAAGGTGTAGTAGAGTCTGCTTTTTTGACTTCCAAATAATTGTAGTGTGACTAGGAAATGTACAGTAGTATCGATTAGCAAAAAAGCGTAGTCATCATTAGGATTGTTGTGTAGTGGGCACAGCCACTAATGCCTCGAAATTTTGCAAAGTCACAAAAATACCCCAAAATGTGATATAGTGGACACTAAAACTCACACCTTTCACACAAGCAGCCAAAGCCAACCAAACAAAGCCCAAATTCCTACTATGGGGTAGTGTATGCCATTAGCCCACTACTACCATGCATTTGATTACCCAAAAGTGTAGTGGTATTAGAAAAAAGTGTAGTAGTACTAGTAAAAAGCATAGTAGATTAGCAAAAAGCATAGTAGTACTAGTAAAAAGTGTAGTAGTACTAGTAAAAAGTGTAGTAGTGTTAGTAAAAAGTGTAGTACCATTAGCCTATTATGTGGTAGTACTTGAATTTGAATATATTACTACTTTTGACTTGATTTCTGTTTGACAGAGTGATAAGCCTGTACAAGTCTGTACATGGGACTAGGACTGTACAGCACTGTAGATGGACTGTGAGGCAACTGTACAGGGGAGGACCTTGCTGTGGCACTGCAGGTGCTGTACAGTGCTGTACAGAGCTGTACAGCTGCAGACCTGTTTGCTGAGGTATACAGTGGACTTAGACTCACTGCACATGTACTTGTGTGAAGAAATGGCAGAAGCTCAAAAGAGATACCAGGGTCCAGCTGATGGTAAGAGATCTCCACCACTGGACTTTAACATCGGAGATTTGGTCTATGTAAAGGCTAAATACTTCAGATCTACCAGACTGTCCAAGAAACTCTTGGAAAAGAACTTAGGCCCATATCCCATTATCACATGTGTTGGTTCCCTATCATTTACAATCTGTCTACCTGACTCTATGAAGTCTGTACACCCCATCTTCCATGTTTCCCAACTAGAGCCAGCAACTCCAAACATCATCCCTAATTGTACCCAGCCACCACCCCCACCTGTTGAAGTTGATGGAGAACCCAAGTACACAATCAAACAGATCTTAGATTCCAAACTGGATCATTGTAGGTGTCATTGTCCATTACTGTACCTGGTCAAATGGGCAGGCTATAAAGGCATGGATGAAGAAACATCCTGGCTAGTAGCCACTGAACTAGAACATGCCATCGACCTCATCATGGACTTTCACAACACTTACCCAGAAAAACCTGGCACATTGGAATCTATCACTTGGTCTTCTTAAGATTTCAAACTATCCATTCACAGATACAAACTCTGTCATACCAAGAAAAAGACTCAGACAAATAAAGGAAACCAGATATATTCAGATGGGGGGAGAGACATGCTACATGAAAATACAAATGAAAAAATACTAGATATCCTTGTCATGTTGCACCCAGCTCACCAGGGTCATTGTTGCAGTCCAGAGAGTCTCAAAAGACTCTTCCAGGACCCCTTTCAAGTTCCAGAGGTCCTTGGAAAATGAGGTCATAGTGGCTGTATTCTTCCCCAGCGCCTTGATGACCTCCCTGAGCCTTTGGTCGAGTACCTCAGCCATGGAGTCTTTACATGGCAGTAACATCCTCAGACTCTGAGGACAGCTTACACTTTCCACATCTGGAGTGTCCTCCATTGCCTTGCCATCTCCATCATCCACATCTACAACCACCTCTGTTGACACCTTCGATTTTCTATGGCATATCTGTTTCTCACCTCCTCAGGGGGATGTTGTGTTGACTGGCCTCTTCTCCATGTCCATTGTCTGAGTGATTAAATTGCACTTAGCCTTTAGTTTTTGGCACTGGATGCATGACTTACTATGTCCAGACCTGAGTTTACACTCTTCACCAGCCTTGGTGCACATGCTGCACCCAGTTGACCTTTTTACAGGCTTGCTAGTCAACACTGGTGGTTTCTGGAGTTCACAAACTTGTTAATATGGACTTATGTGTGATGTCTATCACTACTCACTGAGGACCCCCCTACTTCTTGAGCCTTCTGAGTTTCCTCCTTGAGCTGTCTACACTCAGCTTCCAGCTCTCAGATCCTCTTCTCCTTGGTTTTCCTCCACCTCTGCCTCCTGCTCATGTCTGAGATTGTGTTGCTACTGAGAGTGGTGTCCACTATTACCTGCCGTTTGTTCCAAAGCTTTTACATGCATAAAATATAATAATCACTGCAGACACAATGTTAAAGGGATCAACTAACCTCCAACATACATTCCTCTATGCTGTCCCATACCACTAGCTTGTAAATGTTCACTGGCAGGAGTTGACCAATCCAATGCACACAGTCAAAAGCCTGTTCCTATTCATGCAATTACTAATAGTGTTCAGACCATCCAAAGTAAAAATGTAGTGACTACATGTTCCTTGTGGTGATCTTCACCTCTTATCTTCATTTCCTTTCTTCTAAATGGTCTCTTACCTACTACCATTTGATTCTCCATCTCATTTGCTACTTACTACTTCTTTTCCCAGCCTTCTAGGCCTATTCCTAGTGTTGTGGCGCATTAGCCACTCTTTGTTTACTGTTGTTTACCTAGAAGCGCACTTAGTATAGCTGAGTCCAGTGTTGAGACCTTTGGTTGCTCACACTGGACTCTAGGTACTGTGTACCCTCATATCTCTGTTCAATCTATGGTTGCTCACACTGGGCTCTAGTCTGGTATTTTCCCAAGCTCCCTAGAGCTATAGGAGTCGATTAGGCGCCCCTTGGATGCCCCTAGCCTTCACTGTTGCTAACACTACATACTTCAACTGCTGGATTCCACCATGGCTCCAGCAAGACAATGTGGTTGCATGCAGTGAAGTTTAACCCTGGAGCAACCTTCATTAGGCAGGCCTGTAGTGCAGTTCCTCATTATGACTGACCAATACCTCCTGCCTTGATGGATACAAGGATACACATCACATCCACATTGTCCCTGAGTACCACAAGTTCTGCTCACACTCAGATGGACTCATGGATCCATCATCTAAAGCATGTCCTGGGTTTATGACAGGAAGATTTCACTGGTTTTGGGCATTGGAAAACCTTGCTGTGGAGTTTGGTCAGGCTCATTGCTAATTGTATGATGGAAAATCTGTCTCACATCTTGTCATTCTCATCATCAGGTTCCAGGTGAAGTCTGATCAAGAGATCATTGAGTTCAGCATTCAAATCTTCAATGTACTGACTTAGTCCACCCAACAAATTGGAGGATGAGGATGTGGATAGTTCTTCATTGACAATACCACTGCAGTGCATGAGCATTAGGTGATTGCAGGCTGCCAAGCAAGGAGAATCAGTCTTAGTGACATAGCAAGGAACTGGGGCACTCACCTTGATGGAGGTGAAGAATCATCTCCAGAACACAAGTGAAACAAGTCTTCACTAAGCCCTGCTTTACCCAAGCCTCAACCTTAGACCTGAGGAACCCCTCAAGCATACACAGTACAATCCTCGTTCACCCCCATCAAACTGGCATTGAACCATGTGGACATGTCAGTCATGTAGCTGCAGTGCATCATTTTGAACCACATCCTTCCAGCAACAAAGCATAATGACACTCAGAATGACCTGCAGGAAGCATGAGCAGAAGCATAAATCAACACAACCCACTCATCAATCAGTCATCTTCTCACCTGCAACTGCTCAACTGCCAAGACCACCCATCCACCTTTGATGGGCTTTACAATATAGTTATGGATTCCTGCAAGTCACCAAGGGGTTTAAATTTAGAAATTTGAACATGGAGTACAGGTCTTTGACCTGATTCTGTCTACAGACAGGGAGGGATAAACTTGTTCTTGGGAGATCCACATGCCAAACACTTACATAGGACAACATCAATACTTTGCAACCACATTAAAGCACACCTCCATACTCTTTGCTGCCCATTTCCTAATGAGATGGCCTTCATCTGTGGGGTACAGAACTTAACACCCCATCTGTTCTTGACATTGGGCTGAAATACCTAGTATGATTCTCCACCACATCACATGAAACAGTGCAGACTTGCAAGTTCCAGAATCTGTGCAGATAGCAGCATACTCAGATGCCATGGTGGCATATGATGTGATGACCACATGAGCATCCTGTAAAGCTAGAGGATCTTCAATGTCAAAAGCAAATCAGCTGATACCAGAGCTATGACAATCCAAAACTCTTACCATCATTGCATGACAGACCATGATGCATTACAACATTACAGCTGTTTTCAAAAATTCAGGGAAAATCCAAAAACCAAAACTTGCACAGCAGGGTTAGACCCTGGAGGTAGCCCTGGTGAGAACTTGTAGTCATTAGCACTACTGCATTGTTTCTACTTTGCATCACCTTGTCATCCCCAGCTCCAGTGGGTGATGACCCTCCACAATCCTTGTCTATCTTTCTTACTGTCTACTCAAAGATGAAGAAAACTTTTGCCAGAGGGAAGACAATATCAAAAGAGGAAAAGTTGACCGAAATGAAGGGGCTACTGTTCATTGCCAATAACTCCAACTACCTCCACTTTCTGCAAGCCATGCTCCTCAAGCATTCTCTGGAAAGCTATGAAGTCATAGAGAAGAAGCACTTCCACTGAAATATGTTCCACCCAAGGCTTTTAAAAGGGTACATCTTTTTTTGTCATATTTGCACTAAACTACTACTAAGTGCTCTGGTAGACAATGGGTGTCAAAGGGCCAGGCAGGCCATTCTCAGGCTGGACACTGATGCTAAAATGGCTGGAAAGTATCAAGAAATCCTGCCAGGGACCTTGCAGTGAGTAAGGAGGTGACAGGGAGGAATGCCTCTTGAACCCATACCACCACCATCCCCCCGTGGGAAAACCCCATCCCCCCCCAAACACACCTGTTCACCCACCGTTCCCTGCCCCCTCCGGCTCTCGGAGATGGGCAGACGATATCACCACTTCCCCAAGGGCACTTTCAAGGCCCGTTTCTCGCCTCCTGCCCTGCCCAAGTTCGTAATGTCACACTTTGCCTCTCACCCTCCCATCTGGACCTGGTCTGTCAAGGCTGGTCCCAACAAGGACAAGTCCTTCCAGGTCCCAACAGTCCCCATCGCCTGTGATAAAACCGCCCCAAGAGCTGTACAGTGGATTGTCGCTGTTTTTCACTCGTTCAAAGCCCATCTAAATCCAATCGCCATCTCAGCAGACACAGGGAAGGTGCACCCAGCCTGGCTGAGGTTGTACCAGAACAACCTCCACATCCACCTCTGCAACCAGCTCAAAGCTCGCCCCTCTGGGAAGAGGAGCGCCCCCCCCACCAGTAGCCCAGTCAAAACCCCCAACCCAGCCCCCCCCGCCAGCCCTAAGGCAGATAGCAACCGCCCTTGTGTGGGCCCTCTTACGGCTGAGGTAGAGGCGCTCTGGTCCGAGATCCAGTCCTTGAAGAGTAAGCTCTATAATTACATCTCCACCCATGAGGCATGTTGCCACCGCAACAATTCCCCTTCCCCACCGCCCTCCTCGGAGGCCGACGCTAGCGACAACCCCCCTCCTTCTGAACCCCCACAGCCACCTTTTGAACTGCTCGTGCAGCAGCCCGATGGCGCCACGGTGCCAGACAGCAACCCCCCTTCTTGGTTAACCACCATCCTCTCCCGCATCGACCTACCTTCCTCGTTCACTGGGGCGATGTACTCCCCCAGCGACTTGATCAACTACCTCCCCCGTGATGCGTCAGACGTCTTAAAACTGCACTTCCGCAGCTCCCCCCCCTTTTGTCTTACAATCTGCCCTGACAGGTCCTTGTGGATTGTAGGTGCGGCCTACGTGGACTGCAGCCAAATCACCACTATTATCAAACTCCCCCCTGATCCCTCGGTACCCACAGCCCGACCATAAGTCGGCCTGCCTTAACCCCCATGCCTCGCGTGCTATTCTGCCCTCTTCTCTCTTCCTTGTTGCTCCCTCCACTAACCTAGGTACCTGTACCCCTCACCTTGGACTTTCCCCCCTTCTTAGGTCCGGCTGGTTACGTGTGATTAGTAACAGGCCGCTGTGTTCTGATCCCGCTTTCGCTTTTTCCCTTTACGGCAGCTAGACACGAGTACAGTACAGTGTAACATAGGGCCGGCCGCCCTCACGCACTTAAAATTTGGATATAAAAAAAAAAAAAAAGGAGGTGACAGAGGAGAACAGATTTGGCCAGGGGACGAGTTTACTGGCCTGGTTTTGGGTGATGGATGGTGAGAGGAGCCAGTTGAATGTGGAGGCTGGGGGCTTGATGGAAGAATGTAAGTGTATTCTCATCTCATTCCATATATCTTACTAACAAGTGTTGTACAGTTTACAGAATCAACTGTTCCTTGTGGTGATCTTCACCTCTTATCTTTGTTTCCTTTCTTCTAAATGGTCTCTTACTTACTACCATTCAATTCCCCATCTCATTTGCTACTTACTACACTTGGTGGCAGAACTGGTGTGAATGGCAAACATGTGCAAACAAAATGGGCAATGCCTAAATGAGGAATGGGCAACATTCTTTCAACCACCTGCCTAAATCAGTAAGGGCCAATAAATTTTCATCTTCAGTCTTCCACCTTTGACAACAAAATCTCTGCTGCTATACACCTCCCCACCCATTGACTTATCCAATGTCTGACTAGAAGCAAGTCTACTCTGAAATCCTCCCATCCTGTGTGGGAAGGTACAAAGAAGCAAGGGGGAAGGTGAGATTGGCTGACCTGGAAAGGGCATGACCTGCCCTCCTGAAAATGGGATCAGCTGATGTGGGTGGTGGCCAATGCCTTATAACATAGTTCCAGAGTGCACAGGGGTTTTTAAAAAGTCCAGAGTTCTGAGGGCAGTTGGGTTGCAGTTGCAAGCTGGAGGTCTGGGACAGGTATGTTATCTTGAGGGAAAGAGTCACACAAAGGGAGACACTACCCATTGACCTCAGCTTATGAAGGATGTCTTGGAGGAGAGGAAGCAGGAGTGGTGGAAGAACTGGGTGGAGGGGAATGGCCAAGGTGATTTCCAGATGCTTGTCTCTCCTGGTCCTGCTCATGCTGCTCTGCTGAATGATGGTTATGTTCACTGAGGGCCTCTGAAAGCAACCTTTGAGTAGCTGCCTGATTTGCTCCATTTCATTCTGCTCCTGATGCTCCCTCTCTTCTACCTGCTGATGTATTGCCTGTTGCCCTTCCTTCAAATGAAGTTGATGGTCAAGCTCCACCCTCTGCAATTGTTGCAATTGTAGTTGCTGATACTCCCACTGATGCTGCTGCTGCTGCATCCTAATGTACTGAAGGTGTTGCTGTTCCTGCTCCTGCCTCTGCAGTTGCTGCACTATGATGAATTGTTGGTGCTGCCACTCCTGTCTTTGCTCCTTCCCCTGCCATACTCTCATGGACTGCAAGTGTCCCCCACTCCTGCAACTGTTGTACCTGTATAGCCTGAACATTCTGAGCATGCTCCTGCTGAGCCTGTTGATGTCTCCACTGCTCTGCCTCATGTTGCCAGTTGTTGATCTGCTGGTATGTATGGTAGTCAGGTGGAGGGAGAACATGGGAAGGGCCAGGATGAGCTGGGGCAGGGGTAGGAAGATTGTTGGTTCTTTGGTTGTGCCTCTGCTGACAATGCCTCCCATGGTCACTATCAAATGCCTCCAACAACTGAGCAGTGTAATCAACATGCTGGGGAATGTTCTGAGGAGGTGCTGGAGGAGGTGCAAAAATATGATAGCCCAAAGCTGGCTGTGGATATGGGGGAGGGAAGGGCATCATCATTGGAAGGTGAGGTTGTGGGGGAGGAGGAATGCCAGGATATTGCTGGACTGGCACAGGGGGGATGGGCCTGATATCATATATAATCAATCTTACATAATATATACCAGGCATGGATGCATTCAATAACAGGAGCGGTACCTAATCGACTCTAATAGCTCTAGGGAGCTTGGGAAAATACCAGACTAGAGTCCAGTGTGAGCAACCATAGATTGAACAGAGATATGAGGGTACACAGTACCTAGAGTCCAGTGTGAGCAACCAAAGGTCTCAACACTGGACTCAGCTACACTAAGTGCGCTTCTAGGTAAACAACAGTAAACAAAGAGTGGCTAATGCGCCACAACACTAGGAATAGGCCTAGAAGGCTGGGAAAAGAAGTAGTAAGTAGCAAATGAGATGGAGAATCGAATGGAAGTAAGAGACCATTTAGAAGAGAGAAAGTGAAGATAAGAGGTGAAGATCACCACAAGGAACACCAAGTAGGTGGTTTACTACCACAGAGGAGTCTCTGAGATCACTGACTTTGATGGTTTCATGTGCATGAGCCAACCACATCCAATAAGGCTAACCATGTCCATCAGGCATGTTGGGGAGTGCTTTCAGCGGTCAAATGAGACTATCTCTTGGTATGTCCATTTAACAGAACACAAGTCTTTTCTCACCATCACCATGTCACTTGTACAGGTACTTCTGAAAACTCTTATTCATTTGTTGCCCATCACCATTCTACCCTGAGTATGTTTGCATGCCCACTTCTGATGCAATACAGCCAGAAATAGGAAAAAACTCAAGGTTTTGGCCATTTTTCAAGGATGTGATCAGTGCTTTGTTCCTTGTGGTGATCTTCACCTCTTATCTTCACTGTCTCTCTTCTAAATGGTCTCTTACTTACTTCCATTTGATTTTCCATCTCATTTGCTACTTACTACTTCTTTTCCCAGCCTTCTAGGCCTATTCCTAGTGTTGTGGCACATTAGCCACTCGTTTTTTACCTGGAAGCGCACTTAGTGTAGCTGAGTCCAGTGTTGAGACTTTTGGTTGCTCACACTGGACTCTAGGTACTGTGTACCCTCATATCTCTGTTCAATCTATGGTTGCTCACACTGGACTCTAGTCTGGTATTTTCCCAAGCTCCCTAGAGCTATTAGAGTCGATTAGGCGCCCCTTGGACGCCTCTAGCCTTCACTGTTGCTAACACTTGGACCACCAAAGAACTGCACTACTGACAACTCCCACCTCTGGGAGGCAGACATCTGGGAAGATGTGTTTAATGACAAGATCCACTATGCCTGGGTAAGCTACATATGAAGAAAATATGTTGAAGTCAGTCCCATGCTGAACATATGTTCAATAATTCCAATGGAACCTCAAAAAATACAGCCTATTGATGCATGCATACCATAGCTGAGCATAGGAAGGCTGCAGACCCTGTGGTGGCATGAGAGCTCCCATGGCTTGGTGAAGGGTGCCATGAATACAAAATGATGCAGGACCTGCCCCCTGAACAGTCTGTCTATCCACCTCTACTCCCACTGAGGTAAATGCCAGGGCATTGTTATACTGACAAACATTTTTCTTAAACTCCCTCTGGTCTTGGGGATCATCAAAGAGTACAGCAGGAACTTGCAAGAGCTTCTGGTAGAATCCATGGCTTCTGAAAGCTGTAAACATTTGCTGCATGCAGAGATGGATATATCAGACATGTTGGCGAAGGGGAAAGCTGACATGGCATTGTCATTCCTGGTCATCTTGGTATGGCATCTTCCCAGTGCTGGATGGTGGGACATGATTTCACCCCTTATCTTCATTGCCTTTCTTCTAAATGGTCTCTTACTTGCTACCATTCGATTCCCCATCTTGTTTGCTACTCACTACTTCTTTTCCCAGCCTCTAGGCCTATTTCTAGTGTTGTGGTGCATTAGCCACTCTGCATTTACTGTTGTTTTTACCTCAAAGTGCACTTAGTGTAGCTGAGTCTGGTGTTGACACACTTGGTTACTCACACTCCAGTACCTGTTAGCAAAAGTGAAGGCTAGAGGTGTCCAAGGGGCACCTAATCAACTCTAATAGCTCTAGGGAGCTTGGGAAAATACCAGATAGAGTCCAGTGTGAGGAACCATAGATTGAACAGAGATATGAGGGTACACAGTACCTAGAGTCCAGTGTGAGCAACCAAAGGTCTCAACACTGGACTCAGCTACACTAAGTGCGCTTCCAGGTAAACAACAGTAAACAAAGAGTGGCTAATGTGCCACAACACTAGGAATAGGCCTAGAAGGCTGGGAAAAGAGGTAGTGAGTAGCAAATGAGATGGGGAATCAAATGGTAGTAAGTAAGAGACTATTTAGAAGAAAGGAAACGAAGATAAGGGGTGAAGATCACCACAAGGAACAATACCCTCATATCTCTGTTCAATCTATGGTTGCTCACACTGGACTCTAGTCTGGTATGTTCCCAAGCTCCCTAGAGCTATAGGAGTCGGTTAGGCACCCCTTGGAACCCCTAGCCTTCACTGTTGCTAACAGGTTATGAGCCCCACACCCTAGCCCCCATATCGCAACACTCACCGCTCCAATCGACCTAAAACTTTTACCATTGAATCCCTCAACCTCGAAAACCCTAGTCAGCCTATTTTCATATTCGGAATCTGCTCAGATCACGACCAACAGCCCTATCACGTTTTGGCCCTCCTATTCCCAACCGATCCCTCTCCAACCTGCCACATCGCATCTTCCAATGTCCAAAGACATCGTTCCGACCCAGAAGGACCTGGGCTATCTGTAGGTCAAGTTTCAAACCAATCAATTGCGTAGAAAGCAAGATATTGCACTGGGGAGCTGAAGAGGGCGTCAGTGTGCACACACCCGTTTTTCGTTGCTTCATATCTCACCATCCAATCGTCTGATCTTCTTGATTCGACCTTCGCCAAGCTCCTTGCATCGAGATCGTTCAAGGGATACCCTATAGAAAATTTTTCATGGACTTGATCTCTTGCCATCGACCGATATTTGCGCACAGACCAGGTTGTCTATATCTCGACTTCCTCCCTATCAATCGCCCTCGAATCTTATATCATTCGACTCCCCTTGACTCTGAGTCCAGATATCCTATTCACAAAGTCTCCCATCACCATTCAAGCTCGCCATCATTGATCTTCATCCCTAGTCATTGACCATGTCCTCTGATCAAACCCCTCGCATCAAACCCCTTAATGGCACCAACTACTCGACCTGAGGCCTCTGGAGGCTTGTTTCTGGCACAGAGGCTCGTCCTACTGCTGCTGGAGATGACCAGGACAAGTGGGATGCAAAGGCTGACAAGGCTGCAGGTGAAATCATGCTTAGCTTTGGAGGCTGACTGGTGCCCTGGTGCTCGATTTGCAGCCTATGACGAGTTTTTCAGCATCAGAAAGGGAGAAGATGAGTCCCTGACATCTCTGACAGGTAGGATCGAGCTTGCCATGCTGAAGATCCAGGAGTTGTGCTCCCAGCAGTTCACATTGGCCTCCTTGGACGATGTACTCGTCTGTATGGCTATGGTTCACGCTCTACCCCCTGAATACATGCATTTCCCCTCTTCCCTACTCCTACTGTCATCCCTAGACAAGGCTACTATCAAATCTGCATTCATGGCCGAAGATATCAACAGAAAACCTTGTGCTGAAGTGTCTGGCGCATCTGGGGACTCTGCACTTGCTGCTGGCGGTGCTAGGACCTGTGGATGTTCCCCTAACGACCCCTGCACCTTCTGCGAGAAGCCTGGGCACTGTGAACACATGTGCTTCGCCAGACAGCGAGCCAAGGATGCCCACAAGGCCTCTAAGCGCAAAGGGAAAGGTAGGAATGCGAACAAGGCCCAGGAATCGCCCTCTAGCACCACTGCTTCGCCCCCAGCTCCTAATATTCCAGACCCTGCATCTGCGACTGCCAAGGCTGCCATTGCACACTATTCTGCGCTCGAGGACCCCTCTCAAGGCGCTGGAAATGCAAGTCTTTGCCTCTCTGCCTCCCCTTGCCCCTCCAAACTTGATGCTGATGATCACTGGACTGCAGACACTGGGGCCACTTCTCATATGACCCCCCATCGCCATTGGCTTCGAAATTATACCCCAAAATGCATCCCAATCCGCCTGGCTGACAATACCATCGTCTATTCAGCTGGGATCGGTTCTGTGGTCTTTCATTCAGTGATAGAGGGCAAGGGAGCAAGGGCAGTCGAGTTTAGATGCATCCTGCATGTCCCAGACCTTAAATCGAATCTCCTCTCAGTCCTGTACTTAACTCGCCACTCTGGCTTCGTAGTAAACATCGATTCTGTGCGCATGGCCTTCTCTCGCCCTCCTGGGGCTCCCCTATTCGTCGCAAGCATCTCAGACAGCAACACTGCACTCCTGGACGGTACTACTATTCCCTTTGCTCATTCAGCTTCACCTGCAACGACCCTACCTCTCGATTTGAGCCTGTGGCATTGTCGACTTGCGCATCACCATGTTGAGGGAGTGAAGGCCCTCATACAGCGCAACCTGGTCACTGGGCTGAAGCTAGATGTCAAGACTCGTCCAGATCCTGTCTGTGAACCATGCTTGGCTGGCAAGATGCATGCCAATCCATTCCCTAGCTCAGAATGGCGTGCCTCTCGTCCTCTGGAGCTTGTGCACACTGATCTACACTATTTGCCCTACAGGACCTTCTCTGGCTTTTGCTACTGGGTCACTTTCATCGATGACTACTCAAGATACCACTTTGTCATTCCCCTGCGTGCAAAATCCGATGTTTTCGATGCCTTCAAGCGATTCAAGGCCTTTGCAGAGAACCAGACCAAGTGATGCATCAAAACTCTTCGAGATGACAAGGGAGGTGAGTATATATGAGCAATGCAATGCTCGAGTTCACTACCCTGGCTGGTATAGAGTGCCAGCACACTGTCAGGGCTCGCCCTCAGCAAAATGGAGTCGCAGAATGAGCCAATAGGCCACTGGCAGAGTGCATTACTGCCATGCTGGACAAGTCAGGCTTAGCAAAGTCTTTCTGGGGTGAGGCCCTTGCTGCTCTTGTCCATGTCTGGCACAGATGCCCTACTGATGCTGTGGATGGCGCCACGCCCTATGAGCTATGGCATGGGCGAAAACCCGATGTTTCGCACCTCAGGGTGTGGGGGTGCACTGCCTATGTCCACCTGCAGAAGGCTCAGCACCCTGTGCTTGGTTCTCACGTGGAGAAATGCATCTTTAAAGGTTATCCTGATGGCTACAAGGGCTGGAAGTTCTACAACCCCCTCACAAAGCGCACCCTCATCTCAGAGCGAGCTGATTTCGATGAGTGCCACTTCCTGGCTTCCAAGCGACCTCCTATGACTCCTGGTGCGCCCCAGATTACTCCAACCAACTCTACTGATGCTCCGAGCTCTGCTTGCATCGATTTTGACTCTGGCAGTGATTCTGATGACGAGGATCATTCCCCTGCACCGGCACAGGGTCAGGGGGGAGCTGTTGCACCTCCAGTCGCTTATCCCCCTCCAGATCCACCAGCAGTCGCTCCTGAAGGTCCTGATCATGCCCCTGCACCTGCTGCAGACGACTTCCACACTCCTCCAGCTTCTCCTGCCAGTCCACTATGCATTGGTGCTCAACTCCCTGCTCGAAATCGACGACCCCCTCGCAGTTGGTGGCAGCTCAGTCCTCAGCAATTGGAGGATGACATGGATGATGAAGAAGAGGACGCAGATCTAGCCCTATCGACCTCTACTGCAGAACCTGGGACCTATGCCGAGTCTACTCGCCGCCCTGATGCCCAGCACTGGCACCAAGCTGCCTTGGACGACTTAGCTGCCCATGAGAGTAATGGCACTTGGTCCTTGGTCAAAAGGCCTGTGGATCGCAAGGTGATTGGTTCTAAGTGGGTCTTTAAGCTGAAGCGCAATGCAGATGGCTCCATCGATCGCTACAAGGCTCAACTTGTTGCCAAGGGCTATAACCAGCGACCTGGCTTCGATTTCCTCGAGATCTTCGCCCCCACTGTTCGCATGCCTACCTCTGATGCAGCCATCTATATCCTGTGCAAAGGTGATGTGCGCATCATTTTACCAGTCTTCATCGATGATATGACCTTTGCATTGAAATCTCTCTCTGCCATCGAGGAGATGATCTCTGCCCTGCACAAACACTTCAAATTGCACAACCTAGGCCCCACCCACTACTCAGCTCCTAGGCATCAAAATCGACCAAGACCATGCCAATCGCTCCATCACCCTCTCCCAGCGCCAGTAGGTAGCCTCGACATCCTCGATCGCTTTGGCATGGCTGATTGCAAGCCAGTTTCGACTCCCATGGACCCAGGACTGCGCCTCACTCGAGACCACTGCCCCCAGACTCGAGAGGAAACTGCCCAGATGCGTTCCATTGATTATCAGGGAGCTGTTGGCACACTGATGTACCTTGCCACCACCACTAGACCAGATATTGCATACACTGTGGGTGTCTTGGCTCGCTTTAACTCCAATCCTGGCCTGGCCCATTGGGCTGCTGTCAAGCACCTCCTGCGCTATCTGAAGGGCACTGCGAGCCTCTCCCTCACCTATTCCCCTGATCCTTCAACACCTGAGCTATTCTCGACCTATTCCGACGCAGATCATGGTGGTTGCAAGGATACTGGTCGCTCTACTGGTGCATACCTCATCAAAATGGGTACTGGCACAATTTCTTGGAGTTCTAAGCTGCAGGGCATTATCACATTGTCCTCAACTGAGGCAGAGTACATTGCTGCTGTGGAGGCTGGCAAGGAGGTGGTCTGGCTGCGCAAACTGCTCCAGGAGATGGGCTTCGCTGTCTCCCAGCCATCTGTACTGCACATCGACAACCAATCTGCGATCCAAGTGGCGAAACACCCTGAGCACCATGGGAGGATGAAGCAGCTCGATTTGCGGTGGTTCTGGCTGTGAGATATGGTGGATAGGGAGGTGATTTCACCCCAGTTTATCCCCACTGATCAGATGCCTGCTGATCTGCTCACCAAGCCTCTGGCTCGAGTCAAGGTGCAGCAATTCTGCGAGATGATGGGACTGGCACCATTAGGGGGGAGTTGAGCTGGCAGAGGTGTGCAATCAGGGGGGAGTGTTCCTTGTGGTGATCTTCACCTCTTATCTTTGTTTCCTTTCTTCTAAATGGTCTCTTACTTACTATGTTGTGGCGCATTAGCCACTCTTTGTTTACTGTTGTTTACCTGGAAGTGCACTTAGTGTAGCTAAGTCCAGTGTTGAGACCTTTGGTTGCTCACACTGGACTCTAGGTACTGTGTACCCTCATATCTCTGTTCAATCTATGGTTGCTCACACTGGGCTCTAGTCTGGTATTTTCCCAAGCTCCCTAGAGCTATTAGAGTCGATTAGGCACCCCTTGGATGCCCCTAGCCTTCACTGTTGCTAACAAACTTATCAATGAGCTATGTTGACCATCAGTCCTCCATGGGCCTAGGGCCTTGTAGCCCCCAGGGACCTTCCCAGTGAACCCTTGCCCAAGCTGGCCATGATACTGACACATTTGTGAGGAGTCCTGTGAGATGAAGGCTGGACATTGGTGCCACTGACATGTTACAAGTTGCCATGAATTTGGAAGGGAGGATGGCACATAGTCAAGAGCTACTAGTGAGAGTGGGAATGATGTCAATATCTTTAGAAATGAGCAAGATATTCAAAAAATTGGAATGCCATAAACTTGTCACAGACCTTCCTTTCCACTTGCTCATCAGTGATCCACATGCCTAGACAAATGTACACCTTGACCTCTACCTCCATCATCCCATCCCCAATGTTGACTATGTTTGTCTCTTCAACACACATCATTTGAGGTCCATCAACTTCAATTCCTTGCACTGACTCCATGACCAGGAATGCTTTAAGACCACCATCTCCTTGCTCACAAGTCATCATTGCCTCAAGGTCAATGAACAGTACTGCATTGACACACATCTCCCTGACCTCATCCCTCATGTCAGTCCTCATTTTTCTTACCATACCCCTTACATAGGAGCTCCCCAATGTCAATGTTGACCACAATTGGACAGTCAAGCTCCAGCTCAGCATTACTTATCACCCAACAATGCATGCCATTTGATCCAAAGGATACATGCATATCTTGGCACCTGACCTGATGATCAGCTGTGGCTGGCCATGGTTCCCAATCAATATTTCAACAACTCCCAAAATCAGGTTCAATGTAATCATGACTTGGCAACATTGCACATCAAATGCAATGGTGGCCAAGAAGCAATGGCTACATGAATCATGATCAGGATGATTTCTTATCCAAAGTAAAGAAACTTACTGAATGATGGCATCTCAAAGACTAGCAAAACTGGCCTTGTCTCTAATGACTAATCCACATGCAAGTAAAACAAAGAGGCCACCGTGTAGTATGTTGCCAAAAGGTGACAGGAGAGTGTTGAGACACTGGCTTCAAGTGGAAGAAACATTTCATTACTCAGTCCACTGTCCTTACATTCAATGGCAGGATCACCTGGTTTTCCTTTCTAGCATTTGTACCAATGAATAGGTCCCTGTGACTATTGTCTGAGTGATTTGTCAAAGCCACCATCACATTTTTGAAACTGGCAGTTTGAAGTTTGGCTGCAAGGCTTGATGCTTGGCATTTGTATGTGCTCAACTTACCTTTTGTTCTAATGTCAAATGGGAGGTCAACAAACCAGAAACCACCATATGGAATGTAGGGTGCAAGGACTTGTGTAGCCATTTCCACAGGACCACCAGCCAGCATACTTTGAAGACAGAGGTGGATGACAAGAGTCAGATGCAAAAGGAGTGAAGAGCAGACTGAAAGCTCCATTGGTCTGTTGATGCTGAGCCAAACATGGAGTACAGGGATGCCTTGATGGTAGAGGCCCTGTTTCCATGAAGTCATGAACACATCAATTGGGTTATACATAGAACACTTGCCCTGTATGGTGAGACAGCCAATGGCAGCAAATACTCTTGAACTCCACATCAGGTGCACTGACTTTTCATGACATGTTCACAGTAACTGCAGGACCACAGAAAGCTGCCATCCTGGCACAGGATACAGAAATTGTGCTTGAGCACTGGTTAACAAAAACTGGGATGTTAGCAGCCTTAAACAAGGACTTACAGTACATGCTGTAGCATAGGCTCCAGCCAATCTACTTGCATAGGATGGTGCAGTCTCCATTAACCATGTCCCTGTTGATAAGTGGTGACAGAAACATGGTTTGCTGAACCCCCTGTTGCTTTTTAAACCATACACATCGTGTGAGCCATACTGTGACACTTCACAGCAAGCATTTCACAATGCTTCTTCAGACAACATGCTGAAACATTGGAGGGAAGAGATACTCTTTTATTTTTCATGTTTGGAAGGGAAAAATGCAAAAATAGTATTTTATGTTTGCCCAAAAAACATGGATTGATGGTAATGTCCATTAGCTTTTACTCTAATTGGCATTAGCATCAATTACTTTTGCATTTGTTCCTTCCAAACATCAAAAACAAAAGAGTATCTCTTCCCTCCATTTTTTCAGCATGTTTTCTGAAGAAAAACAGTGAAATGCTTGCAGTGCTTGTCATATGGCATTTCGATGTTTTACTTACAGCTTTGTCTTTATACCTCTATTCTATCTTTTACTTAGTATTTGGACGCATTTTGGCTTATGTAAGCCTGTGCTCATACTTAGAGTGTATGGTATGTACTTAGAAAAAATAACAGCCACTTTACTAGAGACAAGAAGACAGAAATCCAAGCCCAAGGGCCTCAGTTTATTATTTCTCCATTATCAGACATTTGTTAGATGATATCTTGACTCTCTCTTGGGAATTTAGGGCATGTTTTCACTCTTTTCACTGCACTCTTGACTCTACACCAGGCAACTCAAGTCCCCTTGGGTCAGACTGAGACCCACAATTCCAACAGGAGACCTCTAGGCCACTCCCCTCACACTCCTTTAGAGCTTGTATGGATCATACAGTTTAGCCCAAGTTTGCAACCTTCTGGGATTGTTCATGTTTGTGAAGCTGTGCACAACCTCACTACCATGTGCATCGGAGATTGAACTGACTTGCATATGCCACCTGATCATTCTGACATGTGCCAACTCATACTATGGCACATACTGATCCTTCTCCAGATGCTTCTGGGTATGTTGGCTGAGCTACTCAGATCAAGTATTCATGGAGACCCCATACCATATCATATGTCTGGACTTACCAGTGAAATGTGGGTGCAAGAGTTGCTAGCTGGTGATCCTGGCCATATCCATTGTGAGCTTGGTATGGGCAAAGAGGTGTTCATTCAGCTCATCAAGGAGCTATGAGGTATGGGCCATTGAAATTCCAAGTTTGTTACCCTGGAGGAACAACTCACTATATTCACATACACATGTGTGACTGGTTTAACAGTCAGGCATGTGGTGGAGCATTTTCAGCATTCAAATGATATGATATCTTGGTAAGTTCATACAAAAATCTATGGACCATTGCTCTTATTTGTCCATAGCTACTTCAAGAAACTGCTTTTCATATTTTCAGATCAACCCTTCTATTCCACATACATGCACTTCCCCACCAATGGATCCATCCATCCAAAAATACAAAGCAGTCCCAAGTTCTGGCCCTATTTTTGGAATATGATTGGTGCAATAGATGGCTGCCACATTCCTGTATCCCCTCCCATGAACATGCTGACTGGGTGGGAAGGGTCCACAACCAATGCTCGAGTCTATGGCAATGCAGTCTCAACCAACTTCATATCCCAACCAGTAAATATCTTCTTGCCAATGCTGGCTATCCCTCACATCATGAGCTACTCATCCCATTTTGCAGTGACAACAAGTAAGGCAAGAGCTGTGCCTCATAACAACAAAGCCCATGCATGGAAGGTTGGGCAAAAGACTCAAGGTATCCACTTTCTGCTTTTCTTCCCATTTGAATGTGTACATACCATAATGAAAGACTCTCTTTTAGGTTTCCAGATTTGGGAATTCAGTCAGCTGCCCAACCCAGATGGTCACTATGCTGGTTTTCTCAATGCTCACCCCAACCTCACTGGAGTACAAGTGGTTTCCCTGGACATTCATGATCAGCAGGGTGTACTCATTGCACCCAGGGAGTATGATGCAAAAATTATGCATGATGACTATGTTGCAGTGGAAGTATTCCTTAAGCTGTATGACTCAATTTCCCTTCATATTTGTCTTGACTTCATAACTAATGTGTGGAACATGTAGTTGGAGTATTCAGCCAAGTGCACAGTCAAACAACCTGAATGGCCCTCACATTTACACGCTAATTCTGAAAAGCATGAAGCTCTTACTGTTGGACTATGTGACAACTGGCCAGTGTTGGCACATGTTTGCATGCTTACTTGATTGCCTTGCATTGCACATAGCAGTAGACAATTATCCTAGTCCCTCATCAGCTTGCCAGACTACTGAGGGTGAGTATCATTTACTTAGGTTCATTCCCAATTATTGATACCCTGTCATTACCCTACAAGTACATACCAATATAATAGTAGCTTGCTAGACTACTGAGGTCACCCTAGAGGTTCCCTCTGCAAAGCAACAACCTCCTTTACTTACCATGTCATTCATACACACATGCCAACTTGTTGAAGGCTAATTCCACATCCAAGGGTAAAAGGAGGGGCAATGACAATGATGACAATGACTTAATTTTCTGGTCATCTCCCATGAAAAAGCAGCTTATGCTCAAAAATGAAAAGGCCATGGATATCAAGGTAGTCTAAATCAATCAAGAGAGATGGTGCTATTTTTCTTTCTTTCTTTCTTTTGGTTGTTGATAAATTCTTTCATACCAAAACAAAATTATTTGTGCTGTCTGCTGTTTTCTTGCTGTCATTGTGATGCAAGCAATTGATGTGTTTTCCTGCACTATCTGCTTTATGTGATAATAACCTACATGAGTTATACCCATTGGAGTTGGGGTCTGGTGACTCCAGGCACTGCTAGCTAGGGATTACATAAACTTATAGATAGGTGGATGGATGGATGGATGACTCATGACTCATCCAAGCAAGGGTTCTTGCCACCTTGGCAGCACTTTGCAGGTTTCAATTTGTAAATCAAAGCCCCAATTGCAATGCTCTTTTGAACTTGGCCACACACATAAACCTTTGAGGCTTTTGGAACTTCTGATCTTACCATCTCCTCTGAGATCCCCATTTCCAACTGAGGTGTCATTCACTATAAAGATCCTGATGCCTCCTTCCCCCATACTCTGAGGCAGAGGTGAGGCTCTACTATGCAGGCTTGCCCTCCAACCCTGTCTTGGTCTGCTGTACTGGCACCATGCCCTGTAAGTGGCCCACCAGTCTGGTGGAGCCTTATTACAAGCTGATGGATCTCAAGCTAGTTTTTAGTCACAAGATTATAACCATCTGGGCCAACTTGTCCATAAATGTCTACACCTGCCTAGACTCCCTATATGGGTCACCTGGACAAGTGTGGATGTTGTTCACTTCACCATGGTTGGGAAGGCCCCAGTCCTCCCATTTTATGGATTGGGTCATCCCCCAGTCTCTTAAGAACCAGGAAGGAAGCTCACATTGTAGCTGTCCATTGCCAGGAACTCCTCAAGTGGTACAGGATGACAGACATCAACTTGAAGGTTGAGTCCAGGGACTCCATTGTCACCTGGTTCACCTCTCTTAAGCTCCTCAAATCTGTCTGCTCTGCAGACCCCATGATGGGCATTCAAGGTGGTCTGACCCCCATACTTGGTCTGCAGATAGCTGCTCAAGCCACACCAAACATCAAGGATACTGGGCTCTCTATATCTCCAATGGGTGTTGTAGGGAGGGAAGCCTCCCTATCATGATATATATTTTATTTCATTGTTTTCACTTACAGATTGTTTTCTGTAGTTTTACTCTACTTTTTTCACTTAGTATTTACATGTGTTGTGGATTATGTAAGCCCACATGCACACATAGAGTATACTGTACATACTTACAACAACAACAGATGGAAATCCACCACCAAGGGACCTGGAAGATATTTCTCCCATTACTAGATGTGAATTAGACAAATTTCTTGACCTTCTTTTGGGTTTTAGGGCATGTTTTCAGTCTTTTTGCCACTCTTTCACCTCTACCAAGCATCCTTGAGCCCCCTTGGGTCAAACTGAGACCCACCAATCCAACAGGAGACCTCTCTAGGTATCCCCTACCACTCTCACTTATAAACTTTACAGCATGACTGTGACAGGGTCTACATTCTTACTGCCTCACACATCCCTTCCTCACCCAATGCAGGGTATAACATCTGCTATGACTTCATTGGTGGTGGCTGGGATCATCCCTGAGTCCTCTCCTTGGCTATGGGGCATTCCAGACTGTACTTGAGTCCACCATGGTCAAGATCACCAAGCACAAGGTTATGGCTGACTACTATAGGTGGTAGCTTAATGAGATGGAGGATGATGATGTAAAGGAGTGGATAATGCTTGAGGACAACTTGATGAAGGAGGAGAGAGGAATCAAAGCCCTTAACAAGTTCTATGATGAGACCATCAAGTTTTGGAGCAAAGAGGGCAAGCATGTCCTTGGTTACATTGCCTACTCCCCTCCCCTCACCTTCTCTGCTAGCATCAAGGGTTACACTGAGGATTAGGCTCTCATTGAGTTTGACTGCAACAAGATCAACTGGGGCACCTTTAATGGCAATGTTATTGGCCTTGGTACATTTTATCTATCTCACTCAGGCTGTATGGTCTAACTGCTATATCCAGGTACAGACATTTCAGTGTGCAACTTTACCTTGCACATGTACCCCAACTCTGCGGTCTGTGCCTCTTGTATGTATCCATCTAACTGTTAGCAACAGTGAAGGCTAAGGGTGTCCAAGGGGCACATAACCAACTCCAATAGCTCTAGGGAGCTTGGGAATAGACCAGACTAGAGTCCAGTGTGAGCAACCAATAGATTGAAGTGAGGTATGAGGGTACACTATGTGTGATTCTAGGTAAACAACAGTAAACAAAGGGTGAGTGATGCACCACAATAGAAGGAATAGGCCTAGAAGGCTGGTAGAAGAAGTAGTAAGTAGCAAATGAGATGGGGAATCAAATGGTAGTAAGTAAGAGCCCACATAGAAGAGAGAAAGCAAAGAGAAGAGGTGAAGATCATCACAAGGAACATAATCCACTGCTGCTGGTGCTCAGCAAACCCTTGAGTGCTCCATCACAGAGTACACTCCAGCAAGACATTGTTGTGCTATGATACATAGTAATGCATGGTTGCATATCCAAGCAACCATTCAATGTGGTCCAGGACCCACATTATGTCAAGGAAGTCCAGTTGCTATGACCTGGCACATCCATCCCATCACCCATCACCATTTCCCATGATGTTAATCTCATTTATGGAGAAGGTTCAAAACTAGTAAAAGATATTTCTCAGTAGGTGGTTTCATAGTGTCACTGGGATGTACTGTGGTAACACTCATTGTCTTATTATTCATACCAGGAATATGAAGGGTCAGTTCACCTCATAGTTGATGGATGGAGAGCTCCATTTGCATATTCTTACCTTGGTGTAATTGTTTGCTGGTATGCTGATGGTAAGATATGGCAAATGACACTTGAATTCCTCTGGTCAGTTGCAATCCATCCTAGTAATCATAGCCACCTCTGGTACTGCATATGTAAATCACTGTAGAAGGCTGACAGTGACGCACAGTGCCAGTGTCACAATGGTACAGTCCATTACAGGTTCCCACAGAGATAAATGCAGTATGACATACATGTGTCAGGATGTATGACAGGGGTGTGGCTGTGCAAAAAAGGAAAGATGTGTGTTTTGTAGTGTTTAATTAGCAAAGTGCAGTGTACATTGTTATTACCAAAAGTGTAGTGTTGTGGGGCATTTTTGATGACCAATCAAGTGTAGTGTGTTGTACATTTGTATTACTGAAACTGTAGTGTTGTGGTGAATTTTTGACTACCTAATAAGTGTAATGTTTGATTAGTGAAGTGTAGTGTACATACATTTTCATTACCAAAAGTGTAGTATTTTGTAGTGTGGTGCTGCTTTTTTGACTACAAATATTTGGGTGTAACTAGGAAATGTAGAGTAGTAGTGATTAGTGAAAAAGCATAATCATCATTAGGATTGTTGTGTAGTGGGCACAGCCACTAATGGCTCAAAATTTTCCATAGCCACAAAAATACCCCAAAATGCAATATAGTGGACACTAAGACTCACACCTTTTGTGCAAGTGGCCAAAGTCAACCAAATGAAGGCCTTTTCCTACTATGGAGGAGTGTATTGTGTCAGTCCATGCACTACTACCATGGATTATATTAGTGAAAAGGGGAATACTGTTTGGATAATGTATTAGTATTAGGCAAATTGCATAGTAGTATTAATAGCATAGTAAGATTAGGAAAAAGCATAGTCTACTAGGTGTGTTTACTATGCTTTTAGAGTATAGTCAGAGTACTGTAGTGCTTGTTCTGTAAAGTGTAGTAGTACTACTGATTGCATTATGAAATACAGTGAGTAAAGAAACCCATGCAATGTTTGGCTGTTTTATACTAAGTCCAGTGTGGCACCATGAGGCATGGGAATCCTGCTTAGCCTTGGTGAGATGGGTGGTAGTATTCGCTCATTGCTACAAAATGGTCCTAGGGTCATGTGACTTGGTGCAGTGGTCATTGAGATATGTCAATTGTAAAACAGGTACATCATTGCACAGGTTTATTCCCTTTTGGGCTGGCAGTAGAATCTGAGTCAAATGAAGGGATAATTGTGGCTGGTTGGTCCTACAAACAAAGATACACATATAAGCATCATGTCTGAGTTTGAATAAGTTCACACCCTTCTTTATTCCCAACCTCTACCACCATGAGATCTATCTCCTCCACCCAAAGGAATACTATCCTGACTATGCTTGTTTTTGGTCATTTCTGCTTCCCCTATTGCCTCCAGTACTGGCCTACATCACTCTACCATCTCTGACTTCATTCCAAGGAGCATTCCAGCCTGAAAAAGTCCACTGGAGGTCATCCATCCAAGCTTTCCCCTGATAATATCTGCCATGCCATCCACCTTATCTCAACTCAGAAGGCAGAAAATGCTGTCCAGGTGACCAAACCTCTCACCAATATCATAAACTAGCCTCTCCACTCAAATACTGTCTGCCAGCACTTGAAAAAGACTGGGATGAAGGCTGTGGTAAAGCAAGAATTACCTATCCTCTCTGCCAATGGTCCAGAAAGGATTTTCCCCAATAAATAACCTGCATATTCTGAGCTTTTCCCAAGGTAAATAGACCCCCTTGCTGAGCTAAATTGGGCATTCTCCATGCCAAATTGACCTGGAACAGGTGGCAGCTGGGTCTTCTCCAGGCTAAATTGATCCACTTCTCAGCCCAACCCTGGGCATTACCCATGCTCATTTGACCTATCCAGGGTGGCAACAGGGATTCTCCAGGAAAAATTGACCACTTTTTAAGGCTAAACCTTAACATTCCCAAGTGAAAATGACCTATCCCCCTGTGGTGGGGAGAGCACACTCCCCCTTGCATCACCTTGTTGAGGTCCACAGGCTCCCTTAACAGGGTCTAAGAAGCAAGTGAGCTTTGCTCAGTGTTGAAAGACAAAATAAAAGTATTGAAAATGATGGTGAAACCATGTACCCTCTATGGGAACACACCCAAACAACTAGGAACTGACAGAACATGCATTTGGTCCCACAAACATGCTCTCCTTGGAGACTTGTCAAACAACAAGGAATTGGCAGATTAGGTTAAACTTGATAGAATGTAATTGATTAGAGTTGGAATGGAAGCTTTTCAAATGTAGGCCCCTGGCCCCACTGTGATCTGCAAACTTTCCAATGCTCTAAACCCAAACACTCTCCACTTTACACCACTCTTAATGCTCTCTTGCTCATGGTAAAAAAGTGCCCCCATGTTGAAACCACAGAAACTGATGTCAAGGAAAGCCCTCCAGGCAATGTCTTATTCACAACTGATCAGCACAACACCTGCAAGGGGTTGACTCATGTCAAGAAAAAGTGCAAGTCTTCACATGGCTGACCTCCTCACACCCCAACCCCACCCCCAGTTCCTAGCTCCCCAGCTAGTGAAAAGTTGGTGGAAGGGAGTGACCAGCAACCTTTGTCAGAGTATGAAGGCTTGCTGGCTGACTTCGATATCGAAATGCTTGCAGAGGATGACAGAGATGCCACCCCTACCCCAGCTGCCCCCCAAGAAACACAGTCTAGCTCCTCTGCACCTGCTGTGAAAACAGTAGGGAACTCAGCACAGGCTAGCTCATCTGTGCCCACTGGAAAAGCTACTGGGAGTGCCAAAGTCTTGAAACCCAGCAAATCTCAAGACTTAGCAGAGTCCACCCATGCTCCTACCAAGAGTGGCTCTGCTTTGAAACCACCCTCCACTTGCCAACCTCCCCTGGTGAAAAAGCCTGCCCTACAGGTTAAAACCATGGAAGGTCTCAAAGCACAGCTCACTGCACACCAGCAAGCCATTGAAGAATTAGAGAAAAAGAACCCCTGGGTCTTCCAGCCCAAGCCAGGAGGCCTCACATGGCCTCCCAAAGGTTGTATTCTTGACCCATTCACCCCTCATCAGACAGTTAAACAGTTCAACCCAAAGGTGATCCCTTCAACCAAGGACATCATATGGGCTATAGCACTTGGTAATTTAGGCCAACCCAAAGGTCAACTCTGCCAAGCAGCAGCCCAAGCTTTTCTAGTTGAAAAACTAGAAAAAGCAGATGCTGAGGTGAAGATCCTGGCAAAGGCTGGATTCTGGAGCCTCCTACAACTCCCAACACCAGAATCTGCCAGTGCCCTTGTCAAACAGCAGGTGATTCTGCACTGAGACAAGGAAACTGTGCTCTTCTTCTATCCCATCATGCAGTACCCCCAGCCAGTACAATATGTCTACACCCTGATAGGAAAACTGGGAATGTTGGAGCTAAAGAGAATGTTCACCAAGGACCCAGAGGTGGCATTTGCTCTGGTGAGGCAGAAGATAGCAAAAATGTTCCTCATCCCAGAGGAGACAATTGAATGGGTCCTTGACTTTGATAAGAAAAACCCAGAGAAGGTCAGAATCCAGGTTTGCCTTATTGATCCCAAAATGTGTCAAGACCCAAAGGGAATACCCAATGAGCTGGCAGACTGGCTGATCACCTGGAAGGCAACCTGGGGGCTGAGGATGTCAATTGTCACCATAAGCAGTTCACTGACTATTGACATCCACATAGCCTACCCCTGCAACTTGTGCCACTCCAGGGATCATCAGGAGCCAAGTTGCCAGTGGGCTCAAAGGGGTTTCCTTTCAGAAGGGAGGTGTCTGCTGATGACTGTGAAGAGAGAAGGCCAAGGGGAATCCTCAAAATAATTTTATCATTGTAACATTTGTATAAACTCAAAATGCAATGTACATAGTATAAACTTAGAAACAACTGTAATTAGAAACTTATATCCATTAATCTGATAGATTGTCAAAATTCCCCTATCATTTGATCCTAAGTTTACTTAGGGCAGGCTCCCCAGCTTAACAACTTGCAACTACCCCAAAAATCCAAAACCATAACCATCAACTAACTGCAACAACCACCCTACTGACACCTCAAAACTAAATCTAACCCCACTAGTAAAAATAGACAACAGCAACCAACACACTGATTCTTAACCTAAACAAACCCCCATAATGACCTGCACACTGTACCAACCCATACCCTATGAATTCCATCTGCAGAGTCTTAGTTTCTAGCAGCATCCCTAACCTCTGTGGATTAACAAACTAACCATTGCCCCCCTATAACATCATGACAGAGAAACCTAACAAATTACAATTTCCCACCTTGGGCAGTCCTGGAGGTTCACAGGATGGTGACATTGGGGACATGGTGGAGCCCTCTGTGGAGTGCCTGGAGGCTGACAGTATAAATCATGTGAAACCTCCAGGGCAAGTGTCAACCTCAGGAGTTGGAGACCTTGCACAAATGAGTGATGGCTCCTCTGTTGAGGGCCCAGAGGCTGACAGTCTAAATTATGTGAGACCTCCGGGGCAAGTGTCAACCTTAAGGGCCAGAGACCTTGCACAAATGAGTGATGACCCTATATGTGCTTCTGCTGACTGTTGTAGTGTGAACACCCAACACTGAACCAAAACCAAACCAAAACAACAAGGAACCAAGACAGCCACCTTCAACATAAAAGGAAATACCACCCAAACAAAGAATACAAATACAAAGACCTCTCAACAATCATAAGAAAACAAAACATCCTTTGCACCACACTACAAGAAACAAAACTCACCCCAGATGAAGAAACTAACCTCCAAAACATAGCACCCAAAATCCTAGTCCTAAACAACCCCAACACTACCAATGACAGATCAGCAGGAATGGCCTTTGTCCTGAACAAAGATAAGCTAAAGAATAAAACATGGGACCACACCATCATAATCCCAGGAAGGGCAGCAAGAATAAAAATCAAAAACTGAAAAGAACACACAACTAGACATCCTAAATATATACAGTAGATGTTCTCATAGTGCATCATGTCGGGACAGGTCCCATCCTGATGCAGTATTAGAAATATGCAGTGACAGATGTTGTGACATCGTGTGACAAAAAGTAACACATGACTAATCACAATGTGTCCTACCACTGCCAAACCACTTGTCCAACGTTGCCTGCTTCAGCCATGCACCCTCCATCTCTCTGATTGTGATTCTGAACTTTCGCAAACATTGAGAGAGGTCAATGGCAGTGTCTGGTGTACCGTAAGTGATGCAGATCCTTTCCATCTTCTCACATAACTGAATGACCTCCCCAAGGTCCATTTCTGTATCTCCATGCCTGGAGTCCAAGCCCTCTTCATCAGATTCAATCTCCACAACATCCCCACGTCTGACAGCCTCTTCATATCTTACCTGTGTGACAATGTCTTCATCTCCACCTTCAAATCTGTAGTCTGTGCACCCCACTTCCTCTTCTTCAACCAGGTTGAGCATTTCATCCAATGTGAGTGGCATCCCTATGATCCGTCTACGTTGTTTAAGGTTATAAAGGTCTTGCTCCATGTTGGAGAGTTGCACGGGTGTAGCAGGTACTTGGGGTGTATGAGAGTGTGTGAGCTGGGTGAGATCGCAGCTGAAAATCCGGAGAGTGAAGGTGTTAAGTCCTTCCAAAGCCCTTGTTATGTTGTTTTCCGCATCCATAACAACTTTGAGCACCAGGTCCCAGTCGGTTGCAAGGTAATGGTCACCAAGAATGTTGTGAAGCTGATGCTCAGCACCTGGCAGTGAAAGTTCATCTGACATGACGAACATATGTATGACCATCCAGGCATTTATGTCTGCCATAGGTGAAGGATGAGAAGTCGTGATATGGTGAGCAGAGCCATGAATGTCATTATTGACTTCAGCCTGGATCTTCGTGTGATTCCAGCAGTTTGCAATTGTTGTTGACTGAACATTATTCCGTGCCTCTGTTACCATCATCATGGCCTCGAGTAGGTTGATCTTATAGATCTCTGCCTCTCCCACTTCATCAAGGTCAATTGCCCGGAGGCAGAAGGCTTTCTGGTAGAGTGCCTTCAATGTTTGGATGATGCCTGTGTCATCAGGCTGGATATGCGAAGTAAGTTTGGGCTCAAAGTATTCGAGCTTGACATTCCGGGGCATGTAGTCAATGTAATGTCCTGCAAAGTTGTCAAGGAGCAGGCAAATGAACCTGCTCTGATGACACATGTTCATGTCAAGTGATTTGATCCACCTGTAAGAGTGGGTTAAGATAGCTGATCACTGATTTTGTTTTAATTAACCATACTCCTCGAATATTTCTTTTGTCATCCAAGCATTCTTGTTGTGATGGTAGTAAAGACCATGGGATTGTGGAGAAGTTTGTTTGAAGCAGCGAGGGTTCTTGTACTTTCCAATAAAGAGAAGGGGGAGTTTCTCACTGCCATCTGCATTACAAGCAACTCCGAGAGTGATTCGAAATTTATCTCCTTTTTTTCCACTCATCTGCTGTGTTGAAAGGCCATGGTCTGGTGGTGCACTGCAACCAGTAGTCAGAACTCATCATCTATCTGTAAGGACTCGGAGATCACCCACAAAGCAAAGAGACCTGTCTCATCAAAATTGAAGCGGTCTCTTGGTGCGTACTGGGCCAAGACTTTTTGGAGGCAGGTTCTCTCGGCTTCCACAGCCACCAAGTCAGCAGAAGCAGCCTCACCATGTCTATGGTATTCCTTGATACCATATGCCTTCTTAAAGTTTGGAATCCACCCATCACCTTCAAGCCACTCCTCCATTGGGACACCCAAGTCATCCTCAAACTTCCTCCATTTGGCCACAAGCATAGCTCCATTAACAGATTCATGCTTTCCTTCCATATGCTTGATCCATAAGTAGAGAGCATGCTCCACATCTGGTCATGTAACGATGCACTGCCACTTCATTGATAATGCATTAGGGTATTCACGGATTCGTGCCTCAAGTTTCTGCCAGTCTCTGAGTTTGTGAGATAGTGTTGACTGATCAAAAAGAAGAGCCCCTTCGGGATGAGTCTTGAAGTGCTGGACAATTGCATCTTGTGAAACACCTGGATGAGCATCAATATACATAAAGACAGTCATCCAGTCCTGCAATGTAAGGATGGTATGCTTGTTTGCTTGAAGGGGATGTCGGGCAGAGTTTGGCTGGGAATCCTTATCTTGAACTCGAGGTTGGCAGGGCTTGTATGGAGCATGTTTTGCACGGGGTTTCTGTTTAAGCTGGACACTCGGCTCTTGCATGGGAACCGTCAGAGACAACTTCTGAGAAGCAGTGCTTTGCGACAGGCCAACAGCTTCTGCATTTTTTTTTTTCACTTGCATTGCTTAGATAATGAGGAACGTCTCCCTCAAATGTCAATCTAGTGGTGCATAATCAGACAGAAATTGTTATGCATTATGCACTATGCAATTCCAGGGCCACCCAACTCGGGACCAGGCCAAATGTGATGCAACATTAGAATTATGCATGAGGAGGTCATGCACTGTGAGAACATCTACTGTACTCCCCAAATGAAACAAATGAAAAAATAAACTTCTGGAAGACCCTCAACCAAAAAATAAGAGACATCCCTGACTGGGAAAACCCCATTCTAATGGGCAACTTTAACTTTGTTGAAAACACAATAGACAGACTCCCAGCTCACCAAGATGAGAGATCCGTAACCAATGCATTCAACCCAATAAAAGAATACCTTGAAATAGTAGATGGATGGAGAATCCACAATAAAACATAACAGACCTACACATTCCAGAAAACAAACCCACTAGCACTTGCCCATATAGACAGAATCTATGTAAACAAGAACCAAACTGATGAATACCAAAACTGGGACATAACTGAAAACTACAACCTCTCTGACCACCAAAGAGTAACAACAGAAAAAATACCAAAAACCATGCCAATCAAGGGTCCTGGACTCTGGAGACTGAACAGCTCTGATGAACAACACCTACCAACAAGAAAGAGGATCAAAAAACTTCTAGAAACCACCAAAAAACAACTAGAAACCCCCAATGTAAACAGAGAAAATGAAAACCCACAAACCATTTGGACGACAACAAAAGAAAAAATCCAAAAAATCTGCAAGGAAGAATCAAAGCAAAGGAAAAACCCCTTCATAAATACCATCAAAAGTCTATACCAAAATGTAGACACCACTCCAGGGGTTTGGGATAGAATCACCTACTGGGCTGCCAGGGTGCAAGATTTCCCCCTTTCATCTGTCCTTAAGTGTTCCCACTGGTCATCTATGACCAAATAATCCTTTCCCAGTCATCCATAGTTCAGCACAGGGCATAGTCTGACCTACCCTCCTTGACACCTCATATGCAAGGGAGGGTATTGCTACACCCCAACCTTGCTGCCAGCTTTTCTTATGCAGAAATCCACCAGTTGGGAGGGGAATAGTTCACTCTTCATGTCCTGAAGTGCCAGACTGACCTCCATGACATGTTCAGCCTTCCTAGTACTGATTACTGTCAGGACCCCTCAGGTGTTGGTAGGGGAAATGGTACAGGCATGACATTTAGCAACTTTTTTAAGGAACTGATGGTGCTGTGCATACATCCTACTCATGGTAATGCCATTCACACCATATTTTGCTGACATTTCCCCTGAGAGAGCAATCCTAATGGAGTGATCATCAGGATAGAGGATCAGTGACTCAAATTCAGTGGTTGGCTATGTTTGCATGCTGAAAAATCATGTGATATATTACATAAGCACTGACATGCATTGCTGACCCAGATTTGGGCTCCACACCATAAAACATGCTGTCCAATTGCCATGAATATGCTGCAATTTCATCAGCAAAAAAACCCATTCAATGAGTTGTCCTGACCAAACATGCAATATCTCTACCAAAACAAAGCCAAACAACTTGAATAAGGTACCCTTTTGAAGCCAAGACATAGGGCTATCTATATGAATACTTGTAGGATTTTATAGAATTTCCCTGACTTTTGACATCCCCATCAATACAAAATAGCAAAACATTGAAAGGGTTTTTTGAGTCACTGTAGAACCCCTAGCAATTGCAATCAGACAATCTGAACTACAAGGAATAAAAATACCCAATATGACTGAACCAATAAAAGTAACACTCTTTGCTGATGACACCCTTGTATACACCACTGAAAAAGACAACCTCCAAACACTAGACCTCATCCTAGATGACTTCTGTACAGCCTCAACAGCAAAATTCAACCAGGACAAAACAGAAATATTACCAATTGGTGCCCCTGACTTTAGACAAAAACTCATAATGACCAGGAAAATAAACTCATACACCTTTACAGAAGGAAAAACCATCATTACAGACAGACAACCAATGAGAACACTAGGAGCCTGGATAGGCAACAACATCAAAATAGATGACCAATGGGACAAAATCCTAGAAAAACAAAAACAAAAAATTAAACTCTGGATGCCATCCTGCCCTACCCTTAGAGGCAAAGAACTGCTATCAAAATCACTAATCCAATCAAGAGCCCTATACCTAGCAACCATAAACAATGTGCCACAAAGTGTAGAAATAGAAATGTCAAACCTCATCAAATCCTTCCTATGGAACAACAAGAAACATGGCTCAATAGACAAAAGTTACACATATGCCCCAATAAACAAAGGAGGCCTAAACATGCTCAACCTCCAAGTGAGACTAGAAGCCATAAAGATAGTATGGCTGAAAAAATACCTAAAGACCAAAAACAGACCCCACTGGGCTTTCATAGCTGACACCATCCTGAACAACAACATCACCCCCAAACCAATAGTCAAACCCAAAAGCCATATATCATGGGCACTACAAAATTGGCACAAAACTGCCAAAAAAGACACAAAACTACCTATACAACTAAAAGAAATGATTGCCACTGCAAGAAAATATAACATCAGACTAGATGCCAGACAACTGAGCACCCAAACACTAAACAAACTTCCAATTTGGAACCACATAGCAGCAGAAAACAACTACATATTGAACAAAAAATCTGCAAAATGCCTAAGAAACAACCATGGTATTAAGCCTGTTGGACATCTCCAGCATATCTCCAATGCCCCACAATGTAATAACCCACAAACCTGCCAAAATATGGCAGAAAACCTAATCAGCAAACTTCCACAAAAATTCAACCCACTCCTACAACCACCCTCACATCCCCTAGGCCACACACCAAGATGACTTAAAGAAAACCAAGAAAAAGATATAGATGAACATGAAATAACCTTCAATCCCTCTATACTAGAAGAAGAGACCCCAAACAAAGCAATAAGAATCCTAAAAACTGAAACATCATATGAAAGAAGGCAAAAGAAAGACCCAAGAATACACCTACAAATACCTAAAAAATTAGACCCAAAAAAAACACCCAGAACAAGAAATACAAATAGCAGCAGATGAGTAAAAATTCATAGCATACCAAAAATCCACTGAAACAACAGAAATACTAACAACCTGCCACAATGACAAAATAGCAAATACAATAGAAGCTGCAATCTACTGCTTACAAAACCAAATGCTGGAGATATAAAAATCCTACCAACATCAAAAGAACTAATCCATGGCCTAACAAAAGACCTAACCAACTGGGAGAACAGAAACTGGCTCGATGTACCAGAGGCTCAAAAATGGAAAGAACTTGCCTACTTAGCAAGAAGTAGGGGCAACAAACTTACACTACAATATATAAGTAGTAAAAACAAAAACACAAGAGAAACACATAAATCAGTAATGAAAAAACTCAAAAATAAAAATGCAAAAACATCCCCATGGCAAAAAACTAATAAAACCCCCCCAGAATACAAAATAGACAGAGCATGACTAAATGCCCTAAACCAAAACACTGCATACAAACTAATACTACAAACCTATATGAAAAACCCACTAGAAAGACCCTCCACTACTAGAAATATACAGAAAATAAAATTCCACTACAAGAACACACAAAATTGAACAATACAAGATAATCAAATATGGAAAAGCCAGAAAAAGCCCTGGATCCCCAAAAAGATCCAAGACTACCTTTGGAAAATAACACACAATGTCCTTAAAGTAGGAAACTTCTTTAAAAACATACCAAGCCTAGAACATCTCCAAAACTGCCCCCATTGCAAACTACTAGAAACACCCAAACGCATACTCCTGAAATGCAAAGGAAACAAAGCCCCTTTCCTCTGGACAAAAATAACAAAACTGCTCAAAAGAACAGATGAAGAAACAGAGTGGCCAATACCAACAATCAAAATGATACAATCACCCAACCTAATCAAACTCCACTGCAAAAAAGATGACAACCTCATAAAAGACAAAGAAAAGCTATACCAAATCCTAATAACTGAAGCCACATGGCTACTCTGGAAAACAAGAAACACACAAATCTTTGAAAATACCAAAAAAACAACCAAAAAAGAAATATGGAACAAATGGAACAGCACTATAACAAAAAGAATAGAAAGAGAATGGCAAGAAATAAAACAAGAACCTATAACAAAACAGAAGGAAAAGAAAAGAAACTTCCAGAACTGATGGTGTATAAACAAAAAGATGGCAGAAATAGATGGGGATGAACTAAAGATAAAAATAAAGTAGGAAATACCTCCCTAAGGGGAGGATCAAGCTCTTTGGGGTATGGGACAGGACTAACAACCCTGTGGACAGCTGGCCTGTCAAAGGAGGTCTTGGGCACATATTACCAAAAGGTTGACCCCTGAGACTGTGACCTTCCCTATGCTGGTAGATGACCTGGTCCCATCTACACATCAGCAATGGAGTTTTAGTGAGTTGGGTGTACCAGCAACTGCTTGGTAGCCCCCTGAGGCAAACACCCAACCTCACACACCAGGACTGACCCCCTGATGGGCTGTTGAGCAGCTTTCTCCATACCCACAAAAAAAAAAGACCTATCCCTGATGACAACAGGGTTTTCTCCAGGCTAAATGTGGGCACTCCCAAGCTAAATTGACCTACCTTTGGTGATAACTGGTTTTTCAGTGTGGGCTTTCCAAGTGCTAAATTGGCTGATCCACAGGCTATATTGGACCCCACAACAGGTTATAGTGGGGGACAGTCCATGCTCATTTGACCTGCCTCTGCTGACACCTGGGATTTCACCAGGCTGAATAAACCTCCTTTCCAAGCTGATTCTCAAGACAATGCACAGCACTTGCACAGGATTGTGCAATGGGTTGTACACATAGGATAGGATAACACCATCAAGTGTGTGGATCCCCAACCTTGTGGGGATTGGAGATTTGGTAGGGGGTATGGAGATGCTACAACCCCCTATGGAGAATTTCCATGCCCCTAGGGAGTGCAGGTGACTGATGGTAGGTGGTGGTAGATGCATACTACCCATACTATGCACTCCAAGCAGGGTTGGAGATTCCCCAAGGGGGGTTGGGGATTCTCCATGTCATGTTGGAGATTCCCCAAGGAGGGTTGGAGATTCTCCAGGGAGGCACGGAGCTTCCCAAGAGAGGGTTGGAGATTCCCCAGGGAGGCATGGAGAGTCTCCAAGTCAGGTTGGAGAATAAATGGAACTTGTCAATGATCATTTCAATGATATCATGGACTTTGATTTACAGCACACTGTGGCAAGAAGTTTGCTCTCAAAGGTAACTAAGGCTCTCCAACAGAAAAAGAGTGCACTAGGAGTCTCAGCACAAACTGATCTCTATCTCCTGAGGAACAACAAGTGGCTTCAAACACAAAACAATGTACAGGCATTGTAGTGTAGCTGACTAGCCAAAGTGTAGCAGTGGTCTGCATTTTTGACTACTAAAGTGTGGTGTAGTTCAACAGCAAAAGCATAATCTAGTTCATTAGGAAAATGGGTAGTGGTCTGCATTTTTGACTACCAAAGTGTAGCATAGTCAACTAGGAAAAGTGTAGTACAGTTCATTAGCAAATGGGTAGTCCAGTTCATTAGGACAATGTGTAGTGGTCCACATTTTTGACTACCAAAGTGTAGCATAGTCAACTAGGAAAAATGTAGTCTAGTTCATTTGCAAAAGTGTAGTGGTCTGCATTTTAGACTATCAAAGTGTAGCATAGTTCATTAGGAAATGTGTAGTCTGGTTCATTAGCAAAAATGTAGTAGTGACTACCAAAAGTGTTGTAGTCTGCATTTTTGACTACCAAATAAGGTTTCAATTGATTACCATGTGTGCCTTCTTTCATAATCCAAGGTGCCACTGGGTGGCTGTCCCATGGCCTCAGCCAAACTCCCCTCAGTGTGGCTGTGTGACATGTTGTGCCTAATTGATGTCACTTCCTTCTGCTCCGCTTTTTTGATTACGTAATCAAAAAAGCGGCCACAACTGACTTATTTCTGCCTTACTATGCTGCCTCTGTACATTTTTTCATATTCCACTGTATGCCAATGCATTCAGGCCATTTATTTCCTTAGAACTGGCTGCTAATTTCATCCAATTGAGTGCAATACAAGGGTATTCAAATAAATAGGGGAAAAATGTGAATTCTCTTCCTATTTCTGTAATTCTTCATGTACTTCAATGAAAATTGCACCCCAGCTTGCCTTCACATCCCCCAACAACTTATTAAAATTACAGACTATCACAGACACTCCTTCAGTACATATGACCAGTCCTCCCCCTTCCCCTCCACACTTACATCCTGCACACTGGATTGAGTTCTTATACCCTGGGACCATGGGGGAGGCAGTCCCCCATCTACCTGGGAAAGCATTTGGCAGGTTTAGTTGGCAAATAAGATGTAGGTCCACATTTTCACCTTTTCCTTCTGATGGGCACCACCAGCTACCCACAAAAGTAACATATCCTTTAATCCCTGGGGAGGGTACCTGACATGTATAACTACCTATCTAAAAGGATTCAGCTCCATCCAATGGGTATTGAGTGTCCTAGAAGGCAACCATTTTTTTTTCACCATGGGGAAAGTGGCTGAAGTATTTAGGAGACTTGCAAAACATATCAAAAACTCATCCCAATAGGTGTGATTTGAGAGTGTCAAGTGTTAATATAAAAAAGATGGTATTCTGTTTGCCAGAGAAAAAGTAAAAATAAGTGTGATCTAAGGTGTGATTTAGGAGTGGGAGGTGTTAGTCTAAAAATATGGTATTCTGTTTGCCATAGAAAAAGTAAAAATAAGTGTGATCTAAGTGTGATTTAAGAAATGGGGTGGCCTCTTTTCCACTTTGTTTACTTTATCAAAATGTGCAGAATAACTGAGGTTAAGGAAGGTTAAGGGCTGGATAAGGAACCTGCACATTTGCTGATGACAGAGCACATTCACAGCACACCATGCCAGCAAAATGATCAGTACAACAGCACTCACCTGGACAGAGCTGTACAGAGGAGAAATAGGGGCAGTGGATCTCAACAACTCAAATCTAAATGTATGTTGAAATTTCATGAGGCAATCTTGATGATAATGTCAGCATCTGGGTCAACTTTTGTGAGGTTAGACACAAATGTGGTTGTGTGGTGTGCAGATACATTTTGTAAGGGAAAGGGTTAGTTTACTGATGAAAGGCACCCATGTCATGACACAGTCTTCCTAGAAAGGGATCCAGATTTACCAGGGATGAGAGGACTGTATGTCAGCAGGGTCTTCCTGTTTTTTTTGGTCACTTATGGTGGTGTCAAATATCCATGTGCACTTTTCCAGTGGTTTTCAACAATCTCTGATGGACCTGATGATGACACTGGGATGCAGGTTGTCCAGCCAGACTTAGATGCAGACAGTCAACATGAACTGGAAGTTGTCCATTTACATTCTGTGCTGTGTGGCACTCAAATGGCAGCATTTAAACTTGGGACAGCTGAAAAGATGATGATGCAGTCAGGTTCCTTGCTGGCTACTGAAGCATTACTCCATGACTCATCTGGCCACAGGGTTATACCATTGTCATTGACATTGAGTGGGTGGGCATTGTTGGTGGACAGATGATGGGTGACAATCTGTGCCAAGATGTCAAGTTTTGTGGAGCATTTTTCACCTTTCCATTCTTGAAGGGATGATGGCATGCACCACATATCATTTCCTGCACTCAGATTCATATGGGGTAGAGTAGGCTGTGATAAAATTCTATGTAAAAGTTCTGCCACAACACAAGTGATCAGTAGGGTGTTTGAGAATTGGGCATCCTGGACACCCACACATGCAGACTGGAGTCACTCAAAGCTGCTTTGGGCATGTGAGTCACTGGCATGCAGGAGCAGCTGTTACCCTGCATGGGTGTCCTGGACACCTGTGCACAGAGAGCCCACAGCTGCCAATGCAACTTAGGCAAACAAACACAAGACAACCAAGAGTCTGCATTGTGCATGGGTGTCCAGGATGCCCATACACAGAATGTGCATTATGCCTAAGTGAATGAGACCAACACAACACAAACAAAGTGTCCATGTTGCACATGGGCATCCAGGATGCCCACTGACATGTAGATGACATGAAATTTACTCACTTTTCTGCCACCAGCAATGGTGTTGTGAGTTGGGGAGTGTGCCAGCTCATCAGTGATTCTTACCAGCAGCACCTTCTCCCACTCTCACAGTTCAAGGAGCATCCCATGCTCCTGATATGGGAGTAAGCCAAATTTTTTCTTGCTGCAGTGGTTGAGGGAGTCCAGGGTCCACCAGATCACATTCTTGCTGAACACCTCATGCAGGAAGGGGATCCATTGTTGCAGAACTGGGCACATTGCAGTAATTCATCCAGGGCTGATGACTCTTCACCAGCCAGTCAGCCCCAAAGCCAACCTTCAGAGGACTCTCATTTGGCCTGGTGGTCCTTAGCCTGTGCCCATGATACCTCATGGCACATTTCTTCAAACTTGGCCTTGTCCTTCAGCCTGGGGAAACCCAAGAGGCTACCCATTATCCACAGATCCTCGGTTATAATGGTCACACACATTAGCAGTATAGTCAAATAAGCATGATAAAAGTAAGCAATCCATACCTGCAGGTGAGTCATGACAGGGGTTTCTGACATCACAATTATTGTTGCCAATTGCTTGCAAAGTGCATGCATGGCTTGGTGGAACTTGTTGAATTTGCATGCCTTGTGCACCTCATTGACAATGGGACCAAGAAATTCTTGGCCAAATACTGTTCTGGGAGATAGGTTATGGAATGCTGGTGCCCATTTCAGCTTGACCTTGACATGATGCAAGGGATCCAAAAACACTGAGGTGCCATTGTCTTGAATTGCCTTGTGACACCATTGGCATTCAGCAAGTTTGCATTATAAATTTAGTGTGGCTGTTGTTGGCTCTTCACCATGACTTGGGTCCACCAGTTGTGTTGCTTTCTGATCTGTTGAAGGTAGGGAAGTATGTCAAAAGTGCTTCACTGGAGGAACCACTCAATCTCATGCTGCCACTGGTGGTGAAGGGACACTGGACACACAATGAGGAATGGCAGGTCAGGGATGTTTCCATCCTTTCCCTGCCATTTCAGATTGGCTGTAAAAAATGCAGGCTCATCAGACTATAATAATGATTGAAGGATGGATTCACACTGAATGAATGGGGGAAATTCTTGTGTACTTTGAAGTGACTTCAGAATCACACAAGACATGTGATGAAGCCAATGACTTGAAAGGTCTTACCAATGCCAACACTGTCCATGAGCAGAACCACATTGCCCTGGAATGCCCTTCACAGCATATGAAGGATGCTGAGAAGTTGGTGCCATTGGGCATGCAGTGGTTCATGGCTGCTGTCAGGATTGTTCAGCCATCTCTTACCTTCATCAGTCCATGGCTTGATCATGGTGTCAGGGTTGGTATACTTCTGGAACATGGGAATCACCTTCTTTTCCTTTGAGCCAAGGTGTGCCCACAGTTCACCCTCTGTGAACTTCCCAAGATCTTCAACCCCCTCTTTCCATGGAAAATCAATATGGTTGCTCTCTGGCAGGTCGAATGCCATGTCATTGGGTTGTATATTTTCTAGGGTTGCCTGGACCAGCTGCTTGATCTCATGGATTTTGTGCTCTGTTGCCAATTTCTTTAAAGCCTCCTGAAGTGCTTTAGGTAGTTCTATGACACATGTTAGTATGGGCTGACACATACAAATGATCAACTCACTTGCAATCTCATCTGATTTGCTGTCATCATTTTGCACCACTGCCAGCATTGCCTTGATACACTTCTTCTTCTCCTCCAGTCAGGCAAGCAAATTAGCATCCTGATAGCAATGGAGTATCATCATGAGGGAATGTATGTGGATGAGATAAATTTTGATGTGCTTGATGCTTGGATTTGCCCCATCAGCTGTGAGAGCTGGGAGCCAATGGCATTGGCCATCTATGCTAAGTGGGCACAGCCTCACAGAGGACCCACCCCCTCCCTCTGCCACCCCCCCCTCTCTGGTGGATCATCAAAGGGAGGGATGACAATGATGACAAGGGGAGATGGTGGTGGTAGAGGAAAGAGTTGTGTTGCCAGAGTGAGCAGGTTTATATACACCCCACAAAAATCTCAATCAGAGTTTGAAATTGCCACAGTGCATTGGTGGAGACTTGGAAGTTGAAAAATCTACTATATGGAGTAATCATACAGCCACAATGTCATAATGAAAGTTGTAGCCTATGATCACAGGACCATGGGAATATGCTTACCTTAGCAATTCTCCTTTTTTGGGCAAGATATTTGCAAAGTTCTGCCAGAGACCTGGTGTGTCAAAAAATGAAAGTGGCTGTATGGTTATGATGTCATAACAAAAGTTGTAGTATGTGATGTCATGATCATGTCAGTATGATTATATTGTTAATATGTCCTTTTTGGATGAGATATGGGTGAATGAATGTTTACAAAATTCAAACTCCAATTGAAATTGCCTCAGCACATTGGTGCAGACTCAGAGAGTCATTGTACAGCCACAATGTCATAATGAAAGTTGTAGCCTATGATCATGGGACCATGGGAATATGACTACCTCTGCAATATCTCCATTTTTGGGTGAGATATGGGCAAATTAATGATTACATCTATGGGTCTGTGGGTCTGTGGGTCTGTAGGGTCTGTACTTGCTCTGTGGAAAATCTGTACCATCTGTGGGTCTGTGCTGCTCTGTGCCTCTGTACCAAACCTACTGTTTTGCTGATGTGTTGTGGGCATCCTGGATGCCACCCGATCAGAAGTGAGAGACCAATTCACTGGAGTAGGAAGGGAAAGGCAAGCAGAGCATTGTGTATATAATCAGTGATCTCTTCTGAGGGACACTGGCAGATGACCAGCCCATGGAGATGCAGCTGAATGCAATGCATCAGGAGGCCCACATACTGGCCTCACTTGGACAACCACTCAACAACTCACTCATTGTGATTTGCAATGGTAATCTCACTACCCCAATCATACTCTACCCTCTGCACCATTCTCATCTCATTGGATGACAAGCTTACAATCAACACCATCAAAGCTCAAGTCCTCACTGAGGAACAGTCATGGCAGGCCTCAACAGGCCATTCTGCCCTTGCTGCCAAAATAAGTGCTAACAAAAAATTGAAACCAGCAGACAAGAAGAAGAAAAAGAAGCATACCTACAAGCCATGTGGAAAGTCCAGGCACCTGGAGAGCAAGTGTTATAAAAAGACAACAGATGAAGCTGCCAAGCCTACCTTGCAGTCTACCTCACAGACCAACAAAGACAAGCCTAAGGAGAAGACAGGGCTGTCAGCAAAGATAGTTCAGGTTGAAGACAAGGACTCACCTCTTTGCCTCTTCATGGCTCACTTGCACCCTGATACAAGTGCATCCAAATGGGTAGTAGATTCTGGTGCCTCAGCACACATGTGCTGCCAGTGCCCATGGTTCATTTCTTTCCAGAAACTAAACCCAACTCAACCAGTCATCATCAGTGATGGCAGATCAAATCTAGCCACCAGCAAAGGCAGGATTGAAATAGCCAGGCACCTAGACAGTGGCTGGATAAGTCCTACCATCCTATGAGATGTGTACTATGTGCTGGATCTCAACACCAATCTCCTATCAGTACCTGCTCTGGCCTCAAAGGGACTACATGTTATGTGGAAGGCAACCTTGACTCATTGGCAACTAGAACAGACAAGACAATGGAGTTGAACTCAAGCACATGAGAAATACAATGCATATATTTGCATTTACAGCCTGTGTCATGGGGGAGTTCAAGAACATACCAGAGTTACAGGGAACTGAGAACTATTATGAATGGTGTTGACAGACTGAGCAGCTGCTCCTCTGACAGGGAGTATACATTTGCATCAGCAATGGGGCACACCCATTTCATTATGTGAAATACACCTTGACTTGTCTGTGTCCTCTTATCCTGACTGCACTGACTACAACAGAATGGGAAGCCATGAGGATGTGGTTTAAAGATGATGGTCTGGTAAAGTTGATTGTCCTGAGAAAAATAAATTTGTCTGTCTTGATGCTAATTCCTGACAACATTACCATAACAGCTAGAGAAGTATGGAACACACTCACTGAAGTTTATGACCAAGCCAATGTCTCCTTGCAATTTTCACTATGTGCATCAGCAAATCACAAAAAATCCACCAGTTGGCCACAGAGTTTGTTATGGTTCACAGTACCTTACAGTATTGTACAACATCCCAGAGTGCCCAGTTTCCCAGTCTCACAGTAATGTCTTCCCACAGTGCCCTACAGGATGCCCAGAGCACCCAACACCCCAGACCTTCCAGAAGGACAGCCACAGTGAGAACAAAAGTTGTAGCCCATGATCACAGGACCATGGGAATATCATTACCTCAGCAATATCTCCTTTTTGAGGTGAGATATTTGCAAATTTGAGTTGGAGTCACAGATTGTCAAAAATCAAAAGTGGCCATACAGTGATGATGTCATAACAAAAGTTGTAGGGCTGGATCACAGGGTCATGGGAATATGCTTATCCCATTGATATGCCCAAAAGTGGGTGAGAAAATTGCAAAATACAAAAAAAATTGAAGTCTGAAAAATTAAATTTCAAAGATGTCATAATGATAGTTGTAGTGGCTGACAAGAGGACCCCAGAGGTATGCTTATCTCATCCATCCATGCAAACATGATTGAGATACAGGCAAAATACAATTAGTGTAGTGTAGTGTACATTTTATTACCAAAAGTGTAGTAAACTCCGCATTTTTGACTACCAAGTGTAGTGTTGATTAGTAATTGATTAGCAAAGTGTAGTAAACTCCACATTTTTGACTACCAAATAATGGTAGTGTTGATTAGTAATTGACTAGCAAAGTGTAGTGTAGACATTTGATTACCAAAAGTGCAGTAAACTCCACTTTTTTGACTACCAAGTAAGTGTAGTGTTGATTAGTGATTGATTAGCAAAGTGTTGTGTAGAGATTTGACTACCAAGTAAGTGTTGTGTTGATTAGTAATTGACTAGCAAAGTGTTGTGTAGACTTTGGATTACCAAAAGTGTAGTGTGTTTTGTAGTGTTTGATTAGCAAAGTGTAGTGTGCATTTGTATTACCAAAAAAGTAGTGTTGTGGCACATCTTTGATTACCAAGTAAGTGTAGTGTTTTGCAGTGTTTGATTAGCAAAGGGTAGTCTACATTTGTATTACCAAAAGTGTAGTGATGTGGTGCATGTTTGACTACCTAATAAGTGTAGTGCTTTGTGATGTTTGATTAGCAAAGGGTAGTGTACATGTTTATTACTAAAAGTGTAGTAAACTCCGCTTTTTTGACTACCAAATATTTTGTAGTGTGACTAGCAAATGTAAAGTAGTAGTGATTAGCAACAAAGTGTAGTCATGACTAGGTTTGTTGTGTAGTGGACACAGCCTCACAATAATACCACAAAATGTGATATAGTGGACACCAAAACTCATGCCTTTCACACAAGCAGCCAAAGCCAACCAAACAAAGCCCTATTCCTATTATGGGGTAGTGTATGCTATTAGCCCACTACTACCACCTATTTACTTAGTGAAAGGATAATACTATTAGAAAAGTGTGGTAATAGGTAGTAGTATTAGCAAAACAGCATAGTAGTATTAGCAAAAAGCATAGTGGTATTAGCCAAAAGGGTAGTGGTATTAGTTAAAAGTGTAGTAGTATTAGCAAGAAATGTAGTGGTGTTAGCAAAAAGTGTAGTAGTTGTATTAGCAAAAAAATGGTAGTGGCATTAGCAAAAAAGTATAGTAATAGTATGGATAAAGGTGGTGGGCTGGGATTCTGGGGAAGTCTGGGGAGTCCTGGCCAGAGGGGACCTCTCTGTCCAACACTTTCCAGAATGGACCTTCCTAGGGACCCTGTGGCTCTGGCTGGCACTGTCCAGTACAGTCCAGTAAATAGTGATTTGCTGATGTGTGCAGATTTCCACACTTCAAATGAAGGGTGCCACAGATGCTGAAAAGTATGTGGCATCACATGTACATGCAAATGACAGGCTGGCTCACATGGGAGCAAAACTGTCTGATGCAGATGCCATAAATGCACTTCTATGAGGCCTACCAAGGAGCAGGATCTGGCCTGTTGTTCAAAAGAAAATTGAGACAGAGCTGGAACGTAGTGAGCAGTCAGCACAAGCTGGTGTCTTCATGGCAGTGCCAGTTGCATCACAATCAGCATGGCCACTGTCAGCTAATATGCCCATAATGCCTCAAAATCCATTCACTCTGGTGGCACAGTTTATGAATCCCTTCCTTCCTCCACCTCTGTGTTCTGCTGTGCAGTATGGGCAAGAGGCAGTGTCTTCTGGAGTCGGAACATACACATTCAAACAGGCAGCTCAAACAATCATTAGGGAGGCTATACAGACCATAAATGAGAGTCCTGCACCTGGTCCAGGATCTGAGTATGCAAGCATGGCAGTCCTGGCAGGACATGGAGAGGTTAACCCAACCACTGGGCTGAGAAAGACTAAAAATAATCCAAGCAGAACTGCCTGTACCACACCCATTTGTCCAGGTCAAAAGCAGGTTGATCACAACTGGAATACCTGCTATCAGTGTTATGATATGTACTCCCTTTTCTTTTCTTTTCTTTATCTGATCCTTCATCTTGTCCCTGGATCTTATCTTCTCTCTTTTCTATAGACTGTTCCAGACCCCTACCATGAGGCTCTTTCTTCTAGCATGTTCTGCTCCACTATGATGTCACCATGACATCAAACCTCACCTTTCCCTCATGCCCACCTCATGGTAGCCTCATGTATACTAGTATATAATCCTCTCTGAATCACCCAGCTAGCCCCAAGCTAGTTCATTTGGGTTTCACTCTGGTTCTTCCTTCTAAGCTCCCCTTTCCCTTTCATCTAGTATCTCATTGTTGTGAGCCCATGACATTGTGTCTAGGGTTGTAACACTTGAACTAGCTTCTACATTGTCACCCACTCACTGAGCAAACCTGGACTCCAGGCTTTAAGGAGGATCTGTTTCATCATTCCACAAGATGTTTCTTGCTACTGTGAAGGGTTGATCTATAGACCTCTCCTGCCTCAATGTTCCCCTACCACCAAACTAGTTTACCCCTCATGCACCCTGTCCCTTGACCCAAACCTCAGCACACCTGCACCTCTTCCTTGGAACTTTGGCTTGCCCAACACCAAACAACACTGCATCTTCACATGCCCCCTTATGTCCCAGAGAATGGCTGGCTCTACTTTGACATCTTTGGTTTCCCTCCTCCACCACCCTGCTATAACCTTGACCCTGCCAAAACCTTCACAAACCCTACTGATGCCCCTGCCTAAAAGGGTATTCAGAGTGGGTTCAGCCAAGAAATCTTAGGCACTTAACCCCAGGCTTAACCCAACTTCATGGCAAATTTTAGTGAGGGTTTTGAGCTCTGACAACTACACAGCCTCCACCAAAATACAGAAAGAGGTTTAAACTTTGCAGAGGTTTGAGACATTGAAGCATCATAGATACAGTAGTAGTAGTGTATTAAAACAGCAGACAAAATATAATCATATGCTTCCATCTAATCATGACAATGCCCAGGACATTGCTTCACATTGAGATACTGGAGCTACTTGATGATACAATGCTTGCTACTGTGCAGATGTGGAATGACAGAATCAACACAAGTTTTGAAGACAATAGTGACCAGGAACTTACTGATTGGACAGATACATCATCCAGAGCCTCATGGAGTCCCATGATGCTATCCCCATTTTCACCAATGTCCTCATTCCACTCTGCTGAGGGATCAATGTCAGTTGATTCTAGATTGACCAACACAATCTCAACAACAGACCTGATCACCACACTGTATGAGGTGCTGCTGAGTACCATCCAGGCACTACACAATGAGGTTGAAGCCACATGGGTTCTCAAACACCCAGAAGAGCTGATACCAAAAATGTCCCAGCTGTCTCTACTTGAACACTTCGCAGAGCATCACCCTTCTCTGTTTCAGAAAAAACTCTGCATTGATCCCATGATATTTGATGAGATACTAGATCAAATTAGTGGTCACCTGGCCTTTCAAAATCAATCAAATAATAAGCAGCTGCCAGTTTCTATTCAGCTTGCAATATTCCTGTACCACATGGGACACTATGGAAATGTGTGCTTGCCAGAGGATGTTGGGCAGTGGGCTGGCATTAGCATTGGGATGGTAGTGAATTGTACTCCTTGCATGATGGCCACAATTCTGGATCAGCACGATAGATTCATTTGTATTCCTAATGCCAACTCCAAGGAAATGTGGAATGCATGATCATTCACTGAATCTCAAACTTGCCACACATGGAGGAATGGGGTTTTTGCAGCTGACAGTTCTGCAATTAATTTGCATGCATGGCCAGGGATGTTCAGGGATGGGTTTTATGATCAAAAAGTGTGTTTTTCATCGAACTGCCAGGTAAGTACAAATGATGGACAGCAAACAGAAACTTACCTGGAATTTGAGGCATCATGACCTAATGATAGTTGATTATGCATTGGGCCAACTGTGTAGTGTGCATGATGCATATGTGTTCCAAGGAACATGCATGTCACAAGACCTGGCCAATCTGATACCTACTCACCACTGGATCTGGGCAGACTTGGCCTATCCTACTGAGACCTGGTGTGTGGTCCCTTTCAAGAAGCTGCATGGTGGTCAGCTGACACATAGGCAAAACATTTATAACCACTATTTATCCAAGGTATGCACTGGAGGAAATGTCTTTTGTTTGTCTTCTTAGCATCTGGAAGGTCTGTGTTAGGGTCAAGCATGCATTTGCAGCCCTCAAAGGCCATTTCCAGTCACTGTGGGAACTTAGACTCAAGATGGACAAAGACAATGACTTACATGTGGCAGTTTACTGGATCATATCCTGCATGATCCTTCACAACATGATTATTTAATTTGAGGCTAAGTCAGGTGAAGATACAGTGCACTGGGCTATAAGTGAGGCCAAAGGTTGGGAGGAAGATAGTGGAGACATTGGTGGGAGAGAGCAGGAGGGAACATGAGGACAGTGCTTTCAGGGGTACTTGATGGAGAGGCTATTCAAACAATGTGGTATCTGTGTGTAGTGTCATACCTGTACCTCATTCTGGCCATCCTCTGTCCCCCCAAGCCACCCCAACAACCCTAGACCCTCTTCCTAGTGCCCCTGACCAGTTACTGCCCCCACCCAACACTGACTGCCACATATATCATGCAGCTGATGCATCTGCCTGTCTTCCTACAGTTGGCATTGGTCAGCATCCTTCAGCATCAGTCAGCACCTGTTGGTCTTGCCATGTGACCACCACCAACTGTACTTGGCATCATGCCTTCATCAGGTGATCTCCCTATAGGGGCTGATTCTCCTCTTGGGTGTCATGGGCCAACCTAAGCATGGTGCAGCAATTGTACTGCATGGCACACCACAGGGTCATTGCCTCTTTAGGCTTTTGGCCCACTCTCTGATTGGCTATCAGCTGAGCATCCCAAAGCTATCCCACTGTACCTTTCCTCTTATACTCAGTTCCTTTATCCTGACCCTCACCTCCATTGTCTAGCCTGCATTCTACATGAAGTTTTCTGATGTCTTATGTCAGTTCCATTGTTCTGATACTGTACTGCCTTGATGGTGCATGTACTGTATATAAACCTGCCACACTTGATGGCAATCCTTCAGTACAAATATCACCTTAGTTCACCCCTCTGCAGTCTATGACCAGCCTCTCTCTAAGTTCATCAGCTTTGTACCAGCTCTTCTATACCTCTGAAATCCAAGGGCTGGGCTTGTACAAGGGGGCAGTGCATGAGCTGAACCTGATGCCCTCTCCCATACCTCTGTCATGACCATCAGCCACCCTTCAGCCATTGTTGCTCTCTGTCAGCCCATGTTGGTCAACCCTCAGCCAACATTGGCCTATCTTTGCTTGCATCCCCCAGCCTCTGTGAGCATTGCAGAACATTGGAGAAGGCCCAAACTTAACAGTATATTTGTACTGACACTTGTACAAGTCCACTTCCACCACCATCACTAAACATACATCATGCAGACTCAGGCACAAACTCATCAGAGGGAAATTGATGAAAGGCTTGCCACCACACTTGGCAATCCCTGACATCTCCCCTTTGTCATCAAACAATTCCAATCGTTCTCAGCCCAATGTCATCAGCAACACAATAGCACTTCCCAAGCTGGGCATTCTGATGCCCAATGATCTGATTTCCACATGCTGCCTCTCCACAGTGGCAACCCATCCAACCATGACCAACCCAACCACCCTGATGGCAGATCTGATGGCAGGGGCAGCAGTGACAGGGGTATCCCTGAAGACCTGGCTGAGCTGCCTGAGGATCCCATACTTGCCCTCACCAGGGCCATCCATGCTCTCGCCCACTCAAGTCAGCACTCCAGAGACTCTGCTCCAAAAACCAAGGTCTGTGAGCCTGACACCTTTGACAGCTCTGACTCAAAGAAGCTCTGCAAGTTCCTTGTGCAGTGTGAACTCAACTTCCAAGACCATCCAAAGGCCTTCTGAACTAGCCACACCAAGGTCACCTTTGCTCAATCATACCTCAAAGGTATGGTGCTGGCCTGGTTTGAGCTGGACCTGCTCAACCCTGATGACTACTTCAACCATCCATTATGGATGGATGATTACCAAGAGTTCCTTCATGAATTAACAACTAACTTTGGCCTGCACAATGCAGTTACCAACACTGTTCAAAACCTTGAGAATCTCTCAATGAAGGACTCTTCCCACATCCCAAAATATGTGGTTGAATTTAACTGGTGGGCCTCTCAGGTCAAAGACTACAGCAAGGGTGCTCACTGAAACTGCTTCTACACTGGCCTCCCTGACTGCATCAAAGGCAAAATCTCTTGCATTGGCAAGCCCACCACCCTCATCAGGTTGTGTGAGCTAGCCCAAACTATTGATGCACAGTGTAGAGACCAGTGAAGGGAAGGTGAGGGGAGAGGCTAAGAAGTCTCCCATTGGAAATGGGGTCTCAGTTTGACACTGGGGGCTTGAATTGCCTGGTAGGGGTCAAAGAGTAAGGAGAAAGACTTAGAAATGTGCCCAAAAGACCCAAAGAATGTTGAGATAATGTCCAATCAACATCTAATGAGGGGAAAATTGATAATCCAAGGCCTCTGGCCTTTGAATTCTGTCTTATTTCATCTCTAGGGAAGTGGTTTTTATTATTTTGCTAAGTACAAAGTAACCTAAGTGCGAAGGTTGGCTTACATAAGCCAAAATGCGTCCAAACACTAAGTAAAAATGTAAGGTAAGGTATAGCCACAAAATTGGAAGGTAAAAACAACAAAATAAAAGAAATTACCTGGTAGGGAGGATTCCCTCCCTACAATGGTATTGGGAATGCAAGGCTGAAATCTCCTGCACTGCCAAGCCCTCCACTGACAAGTCATCATCCACCAAACCTTCTGATGACAAAAAATCTTCATCAACTTCCCCATCTGCTCCCTGCTCCAACACTGAGGGCAAGTCCAAGTTGAAGGACAGCCAAAAGCCCAACATGGCAAAATCTGACATCACACACCTTCTCAGCAAGGACAGCAAGCTCAATGCCACCAAACGCCAATGCCACCTCACAAACAACCTTTGCCTCTTCTGTGTCAAGGGTGGCCACTCTACAAAGGACCACCTGAAGTCAACCTCCCATGCTGCCAAGGCCTGCACTGCTGTGGCTGAAGCCCTGCCTGCTCCACCTGCAGAGAAGGCAGAGTCAAAAAATTAGTCTGCTCCTCCAGGGAGCTTGCATGGCCTGGAGGAAGCATTGACCCCATCCATGCACTCACTGACATCCAACTCAATGCATCTGCTCTTTCTGACCCTAATTCACTCATGCCTTCTGTCTCTCTTCCCAACCTCTCTGTAGACAATGTCTCTGTGTTAGTCAACTCAGGCTCTTCTCATTGTTTCATAGACCCATCTGTAGTTGGTAAATACTCTGTTCCAACAAAATCTGTTTCTCTGCCCATTCCCCTTCACCTGTTTGATGGTAGTACAAATGCTGTAATTACTCAGGAAGTAGATCTATCTGTCCATTTCTCTTCTGGTGATGTCACCTCCATCTCTTTTTATGTTACTCCATTGGATTCTTCATGCTCATTGGTTCTGGGACACAACTGGCTCACCCACTTCAATCCATTGATTGACTGGGTATTGGGCAGTATATCATTCCAACCCCTGCTGCAGAGAATGCTGATGCCCCTGGTGCCTCCATCACCACCAACTACTCCTCCAGCTTTGGTACCAACACCCTCTGCTCTGTCACCTGACCTTCCACTGCCTTCCTCCAAGGCTCTCAACTCACTGCCACCCCCCCACATCTCTCTCATCAGGGCCACTGCCTATGCTTGTGCCTGTGCCCTACCAGGCCCAGTACAGTTCAGCCTGCACCTACACCCTGACACTGCAAGCATTTCACAATTTTTCTTCAGAAAACATGCTGAAAAAATTGAAGAAAGTGATACTCTCTTTTGACAGGCTTTTTCAAAGAGAAAATGCAAAAATAATATTTTCTTTTCTTTGCATGACTTGCCACAAAACATTGACTGATGGTAATACCCATTAGTGTAGAAGCTAATCAGCACTACCATCAATTCATGTTTTTCCACAGAAAAGACAAAGAAAACAAAATATTATATTTGCATTTTTTCTGTGAACACAGCCCAAATAAAAGAGTATCTCTTCTTGCAATTTTTTCAACATATTTCAGCATGAAAAATTGTGAAATGCTTGCAGTGTGATGATGTTAAACTATGTGCATCCTCTGTCCTGCCATCTCCTCCTGATCTCTCTTCGGTCCCTGCTGATTATCACAAGTTCACTGACATCTTTAGCAAGGCTAAGGCAACTGAACTACCACCACACCATGGTTTCAACCCGAAGATTGATATCAAGGAGGGCACTTCCCCACCCATCAGCACAATCTACTCCCTCTTGCCACCAGAGCTTGAAGCCCTCTGCACCTTCATCGACAAGCATCTCAGTTATGGCTTCATCAAGCAGTCCACTTCTGCCCACAGTGCCCCTGTCCTCTTCGTCAAGAAGAAGGATGGCTCCCTATGCCTTTGTGTTGATTACTGAGGTCTCAATAAGATCACAAAGAAAGACCGCTACCCCCTACTGCTCATCTCTGACCTTCTCAACTCCCTGAGCTACACAAAAGTCTACATGAAGATTGACCTCTGCCATGCCTACCACCTCATCTGAATCACTGACAGTGATGAATGGAAGACCACCTTCTGCACCTGCTACAGTTCTTATGAATGGCAAGTGATGCCCTTCAGTCTCACTAACATGCCAGCCACCTTCCAGCAGTTCATCAATAGCATCTTTGCTGACATGCTTGATGTCTGTGTCATGGTCTACCTCAATGACATCCTTATCTATTCCCATGACCTGGAGTCACACCAAAAACATGTAAAAGAGGTACTTCGCCACCTTTGCCACCATGGCTTGTACACCAAACCTGAAAAATGCAAGTTCCATCAGGACTCAGTCAAGTACCTTGGCTATGTCCTCTCTCCCTCTGGTCTGACTATGTCTGCTGACAAGGTTCAGTCCATCTGCAATTGGCCTGAACCATGTAAAGTCAGGGACATTCAGTCCTTCCTTGGGTTTGCAAACTTCTATCAAAGATTCATCCATAACTATTCTGAGATAGTTGTGCCACTGACCTGCCTCACCTGAAAAAATCCACCTTGGAACTTTTCTGAGGAATGCCACTCTGCCTTCATCTGCCTCAAAGATGCCTTCACCTCTGCTCCCATACTCACCCATTGGGTTCCCAATGTGCCAATCACTGTCAAAACTGATGCCTCCAACTATGCCATCATGGGTATTTTGTCAAACACTTGCCCTGATGGCAAGCTTTGCCCTGTTGCTTTCTACTCCCATGTGCTTACTGCTCCTGAACTCAATTATGACACCCATGACAAGGAGCTTCTGGCAATTTTCAAGGCCTTCTGCCATTGGCAGCACTACCTCGAGGGCTCCACCACCCCCATTGACATGGTCACTGACCATAAAAATCTTGAGTATTTCACTACTTCTAAGGTTTTGACCTGTCGACAGGCATGCTGGTCAGAGTACCTCTCCCAATTCAACCTGGTGATCTGTTTCTGACCAGGCCACTTAGGGGCCAAACCTGATGCACTCACCCACTGGTGGGACATCTACCAAAAAGGGGGGGATAGGGACTATGCCAAAGTCAACCTGCACAACATATGCCCTATGTTCACTCAAGAACAGTTTGCATTGTCCCTCCATACCACCCACCTCATGGCCCCTGTCTTACATGCTGCCATGGTCTTTGATGTTGACACATTACACTCCAACATCATTGCTGCCCTACCCACCAACCCTATGTTGGCTGCTCATCTTCCAATCCTGACTGCTCCCTGATGGTCCTTGGATTCTGATGGTCTACTCCACCTCAACAGCCACATCTTTGTCCCCAATGTTGATGACCTCTGCCTCAGAGTGCTTTGCTTTAAGCATGATCACCCCCTCACAGCTCATTTCAGGCAGAACTGCACCCTCAAGCTCATCTGCCACAAGTACATAGCCCAACCTTCGGACTGATGTGAAGAACTACATCTGCTCCTGTACCACCTGCAGCCACAGCAATGCTCAGTGGCACTGCCCATATGGCCTGTTGAAGCAACTCCCTGTCCCTGAGAGACCTTGGAACTCCATCTTGATGGACTTCATTGAACACCTACCTGCTTCTGATGGCTTTACCACCATACTCATCATTGTAGATTGTCTCTCCAAGCAAGCAGTGTTTATCCTGACACATGACTCTGTCACTTCAGCCAACCTTGCTAAGCTCTTCCTTGCCCACATCTTCTCTGTTGGAGATTGAATCACCCCTGTGTGATGTCCATTTTGGTATGCATTTTCACATGCTTACATAAGTGCTTAGAGCACACTTAGTAGTACATTTTGGTGCTATTCCCTCAGTAGTTGAGTCACTACTGAGGCTGCCTACAGCCCTTTTCAACATTCTCCAAGCATGGAGTACCCACTCATGTCACCTCCAACAGAGGCCCTGAGTTCGTGTCCCATTTCTTCTGCTCATTAGGTAAGGCCCTTGACATGTGCCTTCACTTCACCTCAGGTTACCACCCTGAGGGCAATGGCCAAACTGAGTGCATGAACCAAACCCTTGAGCAGTACCTCTGTGTCTACTGTTACTACCAACAAGACAACTGGGCCAAGCTACTACCCCTAGCAGAGTTTGCCTTTAACAATGCCCCTAGTGCCACTACTGGAGTCTCACCCTTCACCAACAAGGGTTATCACCCTAACCTGTTGGTCACTGCTGATCACAATTTCACTTCCCCAAAGGCCCATGACTATGTAATGGAGCTTTCATCCCTTCATGATTTCCTCTGCACCAAAATGGCTGCAGTGCAACAGTGCTACCAGGGACCCACTGATGCTAAGTGCCTACCACCACCTGAATTCAATGTTGGCAGCCAAGCCTTTGTCAAGGCTAAGTACTTCTGTACTACCTGCCCATCAGAAAAGCTAGCTGAGAAGTACTTGGGCCCCTATGACATTATCACCTGACCTGGTATGCACTCAGTCACACTTAAGCTCCCAGATATTATGCATGTGGTACACCCCATGTTCCACATATCCCAGCTGGAGCCTGCCTTGCCAACCCCTTCCCCAATTGGCAACAGCTGCCACCCCCACCTCTAGAAGTTGACAGCAACCTTGAGTACAAGATATCCAAGATACTCGACTCAAAGATAGACTGCTGCCACTGACACTGTCAGCTGCTGTATCTGGTTTGGTTGGCTGGCTATGAAGGTACCAATGAAGAAACTTCATGGCTATTAGCCACTGAACTAGAACATGCATCAGAACTCATTGCTGCCTTCCACAACTGATACCTCCATAAACCTGGGCCCTATTCACCCCTGACATGACCGCTGTAAACTCAGTTGATGGGGACCTGGGGAAATGATGGAGGTCTCCTAGATGATAGGTGGTCTTAGTTCGACCCAGGGAGCTTGAGTTGCTTGGGGAAGAGTCAAAGTGAGGGGGGAAAAGACTGTAAACACGCCCAGATAATCCAAAGAAGGTCGAGATAACGTCTAGTGAGTGTCTAGTAAAGGATAAACTGTCTTCCGAGTCCCTCGGGCTCGGGTTTCCGTCTTCTCGTCTAGGGTGGCTCGTCTTGTTATTCCTTTGAAGTAAGTACAAAGTGTTCTAAGTCGCACATGGCTTACATAAGCCACAACACGACCAAACATTACTCGAAATACTAAGTAAAAGATAAAAGAAAGGAATAGGAATGAAAATGTAAGTAAAAACAAAGAAATGAAGTAAAATACCTAGTAGGGAGTTTACTCTCCCTACACCGCTGCCCATTCATTACCACACCCAGCACTCACCTGCCCATCAGTGGTCATGCCCGACACTCACCCACTCATCAGTCACCTCGGCTGCCACCTTCCTGCCAGCAGCTGAAACCTTTTTTTTCTCCTTGTGTTTCACTCCATAGCTTACATTTCACCTCTCAGGAATCAAAGTCTAAGTTCTAGTAGTATACAGAATTTTACAAATCAAAAAAAAAAGAAAAAGAAAAAAGAAACAAAAAATCTATTCATTGTCCATTTCATTGCCCCACTCTTCTCCTGAATCTTCTTGCTCCAACCCCCCACTCTTCATACCCTCCCTCACACCTGAGCCTCCCTGCTTGCCAACTGCCTCAGTGGCTGATGAAGCCCCACCTTGAGGCACCCCCACCTGAGGAGCCATTGTCAGCAGAAATGGTGGCCACATCTGGCACTGCATCACTTGCATGTACACCTGTACAGCAACCACCTGGGCCTCCTGAGCTGCAGCCATCTGCTTCACTGCCACTGCCTGCTGCTCCATCACCATCACTTGCTGCTCCTGGGCAACAAGAAGTTGCCTGTGGTACTTGTTGTCAGGGGCCCACCTATGTCTCCTTTCCCTCTCCCCAACAAGATGGGAACCTGCCACTTCAAACTGGGGTGCTGACATCTCAGAACCCTTGTTGACCCCCACCTCCTCATCTGCCTCATCATCCTCAGCCCCACTCCAACCCCTCTTTTTCTTCTCACCTTGTGAACCCCCTGTCCCAGCCCACTTCCTTGTGCCACTCATCAATGCCTTGTGGCCCTTGGCCACACAGCTGCACTTCTTTTTCTGTTTCCTACACAGCCCACAGGATCAACCACCCACTGCTACCTGACACTCATGGGCCTCCCCTCACTGCTGGCACTCATTGCAGGCTGCCCAATAGATCAGGACCACCATCTCACTGAGCTTGGCCCCAGTCATGGGGGAGTAGATGGGCATGCTGCCCATCCTAGACAAAAAGTCAGTAGAAGCCCACTGACCAGGAGTGGGCTATGCACCTTGTCATCTGCATGAGCTGCCCCTCTCTCTGCAGCTCCTCCACATGCCCCTTGCCCTTGCCACTCATAGTCTGCTGGGCTGCCTCCTTGGCCCTCTGCCTTTTGCACTCTTCCTGTGCCCATTGTTCCCACTCTGCCTGCTCCCATGCCAGGCACTCATCTTCCAACCATCAGCACTCCTCTTCTTCATGCCACAGAGCCTCTTTGGCCCTCTGTCAACAAATCTCTGCCCTTCTTCACTGCCTCCCACCTACTCCTCTTGGCCTCCTTGGCCTGCTCAGTCCCTTTGGAGTCATCCATTAGGACCTCTAATTCCTCATCGGGGACTTGAGTCCAGTCCTGAGAGGGGGCAGCAGTGGGTTGGCAGCTCATACTTTGTGGCTGCTGGGACATGATGGAAGTTTGAAGACAAGAGAGTATGTGGGTGGGCACATGCTTATATACAACCTTTTGTGCTCTGAATCAATTTCCACTGTGGCAATCACCACCTGCCTTGTGGTTGCTGATCAATTGCAAAATCAAAACTCATGTCAGTCTGGCTGCACAGCCTAAGGCCTTCAAGGGTTCAGGCCTAAGGGGGGGATACTGTCATACCTGTGCCTCATTCTGGCCATCCTCCATCCCCCCAAGCCACCCCTATGACCCTAGACCCTCTTCCTAGTGCCCTCAACCAGTTACCACCCCCACCTGACACCAACTGCCACATATATCACATGGCTGACACATCCGCCTGTCTTCCTACAGTCAGCATTGGTTGGCATCCTTCGGCATCAGTCAGCACCTGTTGGTCTTGCCATGTGACCACCACCAACTGTACTTGGCATCACACCTTCATCAGGTGATCTCCCTATAGGGGCTGATTCTCCTCTTGGGTGTCATGGGCCAACCTAAGCATGGTGCAGCAATCATATCACATGGCACACCACAGGGTTGTTGCCTCTTTAGGCTTTTGGCCCACTCTCTGATTGGCTATCAGCTGAGCACCCTGAAGCTATCCCACTGTACCTTTCCTCTTATACTCAGTTCCTTTATCCTGACCCTCACCTCCATTGTCTAGCCTGCATTCTACATGAAGTTTTCTGATGTCTGTCCCCCTTGAAAACTTATAGTACTCCTTATGTCAGTTCCATTGTTCCAATACTGTACTGCCTCAAAGGTGCATGTACTGTATATAAACCCACCACACTTGGCAGCAATCCTGCAGTATGAATATCACCTTAGTTCACCCCTCTGTGGTCTACAACTGGCCACCCTCTAAGTTTGTCAGCTTTGTACTGGCTCTTCTATACCTCTGAAATCTCACTTCAGGTAACCCTTTTTTGTAGGCATTTTGGCTGAATAGTTTCTCCAAAACATTCAAGCTAAATGCCCCTTAGACCAAGGTCATCCCAGGGACATCTGCTGATGTCCCTTGGGAAAGCATAATTCTAGGGCATGGGATGGGTGGGATTTCCCATATTCCCTGCCCTGGGAGATATGTCTAAATAAATGACCTGGGATGTCCCATGCATGCCTTAGGTGTCTGGGGTCCCCAACCCCAAAGTGCAGCCATACCTATAATAAAATTCTTGCTCCTCAGGAGAATATACCTACTATGGTAACACCTCCTTAATATGCATCTGCCTTCCACAATAATCACTGGGAAGCCAAAAACATGTAATCCCTCACATCCCAATTGGTTTTATTACAGACCAAAACTTCACATGAAAATTGGTAGAATGAGGTATGCTCAACTTCTCTTCTGGGTGTTTATGGACAAGAAGGCTATGGTTGGATGTAGAATTCATTACCACTGATTGATTCACACTATTGTATTTTAGTGGAGTAGTGTGTGGACTGAAAATTTGCATATATACCACTCATTACATCAAGGGGAAATGTGATGATAGAATTGAACATTCAAGGCTCTGCATGATGGCATGCTGACATGGTTGGGAGACATCCCATGAAAGCCTCTGAGGCTATGAATAGCCATGATCCACCTCCTTGAGGGAAACAGGATGTCTCATGGCAGCCTCCCAGGCTATGATGGGACATCCCACTGACCCACCTAAGGGCACATGGGATTGCCCATGACTGCCTAAGAGGCTATGATGGGACATCCCACTGACCCACCCAGAGGCATATGGGATGTCCCATGACAGCCCAAGGGCCATGATGGGATATCCCACCGACCCACCTAAGGGCACATGGGAATGTCCATGACAGCCTAAGAGGCTATGATGGGACATCCCACTGACCCACCCAAGGGCACATGGGACTGCCCATGCCAGCCTAAGAGGCTATGATGGGACATCCCACTGACCCACCCAAGGGTACATGGGATGTCCCAAAACAGATTAAGAGCCTATCTCATTCACCTCTTTAAGGGAAAGTAAGATGTGCCATGGAAGCCTCCCAGGCTATGGTGTTCCATCCCATATCTCTCTTATGCCAGGTGGGCTCTCCCATAACTACTTGTGAGGCACAACAATACTGTATAGATAAAACTTCATCACTCAGAAAAGATCTACAGAATTGACTGATTGAATGTATCTCATTATCTACAGTGTCTTTTGCTTGGAGATGATTGGGGATCCATATCTAATACATCAAACTCCCATTCATCATCCCAAACCAAATCAGTTGATGCCATGTCACTGAACTGTTGGTGATATTCATCTGCAAGAGCAAATTCCTCTGCCACACATAACAACTCATCATCCAGCACTTTAAGCCCTTCTTCATCTTCAAATGCCAAGTCATCTAAGCTCTCTTCTTCATCACCACTGGTGGCCAACAGATGAGAAACAAGCATTTTTCTGTTCAGTTCTTCATTAGTTGCCCCCCAGTTCTCATCAGGAAGACTAGGAAATTCCCTCAATGCTTTCTGCCACCATAAGCACAGACTTGCCAATGCAGAAGCATGACAGTCAAGTTCATATGCAAGATCATCACCTGCATTTAATATTAGTCATAGAATTTCCTGTTGACAGTTGTCTCACTTGAACCCTCTCTTGCTCTTTTCAGACGACTCCACTCTTCTGAAAACCACTCCATCAATGTTCTTCTTTCATGTAATAAGCACCTTTCTTCTTCCTCACAACGCCTCAGCTCCAGCAGAGATCTGATCCCTGATTGCACCTTTTCATCAGCCAACCAAGCTGGTGGCAATCTACCAGTGTCATCCTCAAGTCCAGCATCCTGCCAAATATCATCATCCACATCCAATTTGAATAAGGCATCCCTTGGAATCAGGACTGGTGCAATTGACCCTTGAGGGGCTTTTCCCTGGTGTATCAAAGCTGCCATCTGCAAACACATGTTGTTGTAGTTAGTGGACAGTTTGACAATTCCTGGTTCACATTGTTTGACAGATGTTTCTGTGTGGTTCTGAAGTCTTTGTTCTTTGTAAGGGAGTCAAACCAAAATATGTTATTGGTTATAAATGACCCCTTACCACTGACAGTTTGACGATATGAGCGTTCCAGTCTTTCCAGCTCAAACTTTCTTTGACGAAGACGATCTTGGATTCGTGTCTTAATTGCCAATGCATGCATGCGAAGCTAAGACATTAATAATCTCCAATAGAAGAGAAAGTGACATCTGACTCACTTGCAGGTAAGAATTACTCTGAAGTGTAGCAAGATCTGCAAGTCCATTTACTCCAAGGGTTGCTTTTTGCTTCTGTAAGGCTTGTTTGAAACTCCTAACCCTTTGATGACACTCTGCTAATTGTATGTTTAAGCTTGTCATGTCAGAGGCACCATGGAGAAGATCTTTCTCCAGTTCTTCTAGTCTGGTTTCATAATTTTCCAGTGACTTCTGAGTTGCCATAATCTGTAACATGATGTTCTCTGTAGCTTTTGCAGAGTGACCTACTTTACAGTGAGCAGGAGATAATGATTATCAGTAATCAGCTTACGAGGGGTTGCCTCGGTCTGCACAGCAACCTGAGCAACCCATTCAGCTTGAAGTGTCAGGGTATCAACTCCACATTTCCTTAGGCCTTTGATTGCAGAAGCCTTCTTGGTTTGACAATGATTCCACCGCCGCAAAAGCCACTGGCCAAGACCAGTGAGACTCTTTGAATCAAGATAGTGTACCTGGAAATCAATAACAAAGAGGCGTTGATGAAACTGATTAAAATATCATCATGCAGTCCATATGATACAGATATACACATACCCCAGACACCCGGAGAGATGGTATCAGTGCCTTGATTGAGCTCCAGAAGCGTTCACAGCCCTCTCCATCAGAAAGTCCAAATCCCTCCCGTTTCTGTGGGTGATAGACAAGCTGGCATGGCCATTGATGACCAAAAGCATGAAAGACAGAGATGGCAAATGAAATTCGAGGCAGAAATGGTTTAAGAAAGCCCCACTTCCTGCAGCTCTGTTCAAGTTGACACCCTATGTCATATAATAAGCCAATATGGAAATTATCAGGCAGGTGGCTAAAAAGTGATTTGATGAGGGCAAGAGCATAATGTTGCTTTTCCCCAGCAGAAGTCATGTTTGCAAGGTGAATAACATGATCATGATGGCAGAGTAAGGCCATGACTCCAGTATCTGAAAAGAATTGGGTACTAGCCTGCACTCCCATCAGAAGAGTAGAGCTATGCATGAGTAAACCTCACTTTCTGACGTTTCTCATCAGCTGCAGTAAATGACTCATTACAATTCTGGAGCACTGATGTTGGTATCCTCATTCCCTGCTCAAATCCATCCTCTTCATCCTTATGATGCCTCTTAGAAACATAGCCACTTCTCCTTTGCACAGAAGGTTTTTTCTTTCTCAAACTGTCAACCTCACTTTCCATAGAATCAATTTCCTCTTGAGAGAGGAAAACAGTAGCAGTAGGGTTCACTGGGTCATCCTGTAGGCCACTTCTCCTTTTCTGAGTGAAACAGGCATCAATGCAGACAATTGCATCAATATTAGAAGAGCTAGCAAAAGGCACAATCAGCAGTTGACTACCTCATATTCATCAAATGACATACTTATTGCTCTGCCAGTTGTGACCACCAAAGCATAATGGACAATGCTTTCGGAGGTATTCTGAGGGCCACTTCTTTGAACTGGAGACTGAAGGGTCCTGAAACAATGATGGTCCAGGGCAGAGACCTGATGGTGAAGGTGCTGAACCCTGCAAGCATTGCTGAATGTACTCTTCAAGGGAAATTTCAAGTATGCAATACCAGTGGTATGCATTACTAAACCTCCGTCGTATACCCCCCTGTAGAACATGTCAGCAAGGATCCTCGGTACACATCACAATAGCAGAACAATGAACTTAAAACTTCAATGTAGACAACATTGACACATTGCAGTGCATCAGTCACACTGTAAACAAAGTACAAGGCCTTCATGGTCCAGCCCACCTTCGGAAGGGATGCATGGGCCACATGAAACTCAGACAGGGATGGACAGACAGGTGATGGGGCAGCAACGAACAGACAAAAATAAAAATGTATGGTCGTAGTATAATATACAGGCAACATGTAGTACCTTTGTATCCACCTCGTAGCCCATGCCACCAAGGTATGCCTCAAGGGACTCACTCCATGCTGAAATGTTCGGAGGCATGCGCATGAAGAGCTGCCTGACCAGGCTGAGAACTGGAAGGCTAACAGCAAGGGTGGGCCCCAACAGTGCACAAGGAAAGAAGCCCATCCGAAGAAGTTGTACAGCAGCGGGTACACACGGACACACCATGAGGTCAACAGTTTTCGAGCCTGACACGAAGCTGAGTAACGAAAGAGACATATACAAGTGAACCTTACCATTAAATTGAATGCAGAGTACCTTCAACCGTCGAGACGACTGACAGTTGCATTGAGGCAGCTCATAGTCGACAACATCCCGAAAGTTTCTGGACAGTCGCCGATACGCAAGGTAAGGCTCGATCAGTGAAGGGATGGTAGTAGATGACCACCGCTGCCACTGCCTCATCTTCTTCCGACTGTTCCGAGATGGCGAGGAGCATAAGTCTTCGCTGACATGTAAGTGGTCCGTTAGAGAATCCGAAGGCGGCTCATGTTCGGGATACATGAAAGTTTTGGGTGGGGGAATACTACTCCCAGCAGAGGCTGAGAAGGCGCGGAAGCCAGAGGCGTCACGGGGTGGCTGCGTGAAAGTGCGACGTCCAGGTAAGGTGAGCAGCCGCTCAACAGGAAGGTAAAGGTTGGTGGTGCCAGGAGCATGGCGTGGGGGGTCAACACTTTGATGATCAACAAGGCGACCAGCGGAGGAAAGCGAGTCAGGGATCGCCGGTGTGGAAGTACCCTGCCTCGTAGTATGCTTCAGCTGACGAAAAGACATCTGGAAACTCGTCAATAAACTCAAAATGTTACCTAGGAAAGCCAGTGGGAGACGACAATACTGCAACACCGAATTGCAGGACAGTGGCCAGGACACCGAGTCCTGGTCTGCTGATAGGCAACACCAAATTGCCACAAGCACGCCAATGGTTAGTTTGCGACAGTAGAGAGAATCTGACCTTTTGATACGCAACACGAGGGAGAGGTGGCAGGTGAAAAGTAAGACGGACTAGAATTACTGGAACTACGAGTGATACAGGTCCATGTAATTACGCTGGTGGGGGAAGGGCGGAAGACGATGACGGGATTATGTGGTTGTCCAAACCATAGATAGTGCGGGCATTGTTGGGGATATGGCGAGGAACGATGGGCGGACGACCGAAATAGTCAAAGAATGACTGTACATAGAATAACGCAACCTTCTTCTCCACAGCCCAGACACGTGTCACCGAGGCCGATGGTAGAAGGGGCTGTCCCAAGTCCAATGGGAAGCCTGGCCAAGAAGCGACTAAAGCGCGCAACCTCTCCACGAACTCGAGCTTCGTCTGTGGCTCATGCGAGCCAAGCCCCTCGTTCTTTCTCGGGAAGGGTTCATCATACATGGTGAGCTCCGAATCACCGGGGAAAATCTATACAGAAAAATCTAATTAGAACACCTGGGCTGAGCAGGTAGATAATGCCAAAACGCACCTGGCGGACCTGATCGAGCCGATCTAGTTGCTGACTCGACCACAGGTTGGGCACCAGCATGCGGTCAAGAGTGACCAACTCAAACCGGAAATTGTGCTTGTATAAGTCCCACAGAATTTTGCCTTTCATGGCGATGTCGATTGTTCCGAGGTCTGCAAGAGAAAGTGTAACATCCCTGAACTGGATATGGCTTGGTGTTTCACGTTGGACCTTGACTAATTCCGGTCCAAAGAGGTCTGCGGCTTCACGAAGTTTGTTACCGGAATATGTGGAAGAGATTTGTTCAGGAATCATATTCAAAAAAGCTCTCCAGGTGCAAGGAGTTACAGGAGACACATCTGCGGTAGCGAGACGCACGATCCAGCCCGCCCGAGATGCCAGCCAATTTCGAAGGTACCTCAACCTGCGCTCAGAGGAATCACCCCTCACGAAAAGAGCTGGGTGAGGGAAAAAATAAGATATTTTCGGCGCATTGGGACCAACCCTCTTCGGATCCTTGATGACATTTTGTAAAGCAGTGTGCCATGCATACATTGAAGGGGGAATAGTGGGATCATCAACGTCCTGCCACAGCTCGGCATTTGGAGTGACCGTGGCCTTCGTTCTTTGTTTTGAAACCGCCGAGGGATCTGAGCAAAAGATTATCTGTACTGAAAGAGCATCGTCACAAAAAAACCTACAGGGTCCACCACGTTGCTTTGTCCTCTCCGTCCTGATAATGCCACTACCTGAACTCTGAGCATTGGAAGGTGCAGCGGCTGGGTTTGTTGTCCTCGAGCTTGTAGAAGTCGAAGGTGTAGCATCGGGACGGGCGGCGACAAAATTTTCACCAGGAGTCACTGCGCGTGGATCCGGCCAAGGGGGGGCGGCAAACTGTTCCAGTCCTATCACAGGGCTTTGTCGAGTTTGCTGGTGGCAGAGATCGCCAGGCAGGTAGCTCCCACCGGCCCACTTTAGTGTCTGCCCAACCTCAAAAACCTCCGGCTCGGTGACGATGCCTTCTGGGAAAGTAATCTCGACAGACCTAAGTACCTTTAGATCTGCAGGGACCGTGTTTGGCTTCCACACCAACCAGACGGGTATATGTGAATCAAAAAGCCGCTGGCAGATTTCTGGATCAGTCGTAATAGCGCCCATCCAGCGATCAACGGCATCCATAAGTGGGCTAGCGGGGGGCATTGTGGGTTCCAGGTACTCAAGCATGCCAAAAACATCTAGACCTAGGCACTGGAAAAGCGCGACGATCAAGATGGTGTCACGGAATGTGAATGGAAGTTGCTGGGGACAGTTTCAATGAATAAATTAGCTGAGGTGAAAAATACCGTACCTTAAGACACATGAGAGCCCGCCGACACAACCGCATCCACCCTGTTACATTCACAGGTCCATAGTAGTGGGGGTTCTTCTGGATCCAACGTTGTGCGTGTTCGTCCAGTTGGTTACATACAATCTCAAGTTGCTTCCACCTGTCCGGATGGACTCAGCCAACTCTGAACATCGATCCTCTCTCCATGACGAAATTCTCGGGCGTATTCGCTATGTCCCACCATAACCATCTCCATGTTGAGTGATCTTGGTAGGCTACCTTCCGAGGGATACAGCCACTCCACATATATCGTTCAGAGTACAACTGAGGCCATTGGAAGCAGTCAATGTGCCCAAATCTTCCATCGCGCAAAGGCTCCATCAACCTTGCCTCAAAGACGAACGGTTCTGGAACATAGAGAGAGTTAGGCGACATGACCCAACAGTCCTGATACTTGGCAAGGACGCGTGCATCGAATGAACCGATACTCTCTAAGAAAGCAAGAAAAATGAATACTAAACACCGAGTTAGATTGGGGAGTAAACAGACTGACCATCGCCGGAGTAGGTACCCGATGTAGATCCTTGCGCTTGTTGAGACATATCGATCCTGTAAACGAATCAAAAGATGTAATCTATAATGATTTAGTTAGCATTGATCCGCACAAACGAGAATAATTAGGATCCGTGATAACGCACGTAAGTGAGATTATGGATTTCGAGCGTGAATGAGATTAATAAGATGGTGGTGAACAAGAGTCAAGAGAGATTGTTACAGTCGAGGGGAACGTTCCTCTGCATGGGTCAATATGAGTTGAACGAACGTGATTTATGTCACCCACTGGTCATGATACGAAGGATTCGCCAGCATAAATCGCCGGTCAGGATGTACAGACGTTCGAGTAACAAGTCTTCAACGCCCCGAGCTGCGCTTAAGAAGTGCCCACAAATGGGTCTCGTCCGTGCGACTGATACCACGAAGCACACCAAAGCTACACAGATAGGCACCGAACCTATCTGTGCACTCAAAGGGCACCAAACCCCCAAGCCATGGTGGAGGAATGCACCAAACATTCCCCTCTGCACATGCCACAGACGATGTGGAGAGAAAGATGTTACAAAAATAACGAAGTACTCATGATTTTCAAAAGAACCTGTACGCAAAAATGAAATTACTACGAGGTGGTGATGGAGTTTCGTTGGTCAACGTTCAAGTGTTCAACGTTCGGGGGACCGCGTATTCATGTCACATGCGATCCAGCCACTAATAGCAACAAGGCACTGTGGACTCTGGAGTATAATACAGTGACTTACGGCTTCTAATTGGCAAGTTTACACCGAGACCTGTCAGACCGCCTTAGATCTAGATTGTCAGCGGAAAGGAACGCAGTGCCTGCTAGTATACATAGGCTCGCATGACACGCGTACTACTTCTTGCTCTTACTGAGAGCAAGAATCGACCCAAACCGGCTGCACTGATTCAAAAGGATCCCTCACTCCATCATTAAGCTTACAAGGATGATTGGGATCATAGTAATACTAATGCTCCAGTAGGTATTTGTCTTATCATCGTGTTGCATGGAATGTAGGACGTTTACGGATGGTGCCTAAATATACTTATGCTAGTAGTTAGGTTTGACTTTGAAGTCCGGTTATGCATTAACCGCCTAATCGATAGAAGCTGGAATTGAATTGAATAGTGACATATGACATGTGTCGCCAACATGCGACGAACAAATAGTGCAAGACAAACAAATATGTCAGTATACCGAACGACTCATGTTCACCATGTTAAGTTCTCGCTCGCGCTGTACATCGTTTTGCCAGGTGAACATTCGGAGCGTTCCCTACAAAGTGTCAGGGGCTTGGTGCCCTCTGACGATCCTTGAAGGCTTGGAGCCTTCAATGGATTATTGGTATTGATCCCATTGCCAACCGTGTGGATGAGACTATCTGATGGAGGCGCTACTTCTGCAATGCAACTCGGGACGTTGAAGATCGATGGTGGTCCATAGCGACTTCGTAGTTTCCCCTGACTTTGTGTACCTTGGTACCGCAACTGGTAAGTTCTACTTTTAGATTGTTGCTATTATACACCTGATGAATCCTCCACCTTTGTTCTAATTCCACCGTCACAATGTTTCGTCTGCCCAATCCTTTCTCCAGTTCACGCCATCAGGTATGGTTCTGCCAGGGGGACGTTTGGTGCGTTCCTCTACCAAGTGTCTGGGGTTTGGTGCCCTCTGACATCCGACGCTCTTTGCAGGCTTGGAGCCTTCGGGAGTATCTTGGTATGGTTCTGACTATCAATTGCGCGGATGAGACTCCACCCAGTGGAGGTGCTATGCATTGCTAGCACAACTCGGGGCATTGAAGATCGGTAGTCGTCCTTGGCAGCCTCATACTTGTTCTACACTTTGCGTTCGTAACTATTATACCTCGTACGTTCCAACTGGCTGGTGTTATATGCTCAGTGAATCATTCTCCCTAGCTCTCACACCCATCGTATCATTGTTTCTGCTTGTCGAGATGCACTTCCACTCTCTTGGAGTTCGCACTGGCTTTGCACAATTCACTTGAGCAGACTCTGCGGTGAGTTACGGGTTACTAACGAATGGGGAAGAAGAAGAACTCCCCCTTCGGTGGATGATCCGCTGACCTACCCACAGTACACAGCGTTGTAACTGCCGTCCATTTGTCCTTTTCTCCCCACTTTCCCTTCTCCATCCCACCATGTCAAGAGAAGCTTTACCGTCCACTACATGCAATGACCCAGTCAGCTCGATCAACCTCAGTATGTTTTGTTATTCACGGAAGCTTGAAATCCTGATTACTAACCCAACCTGGCCCAGGAGCTCTCGTCAGTCTAATTGCAAATCTTGAATTGACGACAGCAGATGCTGCAACACTGGCCTCCGTGTTATTAGCACGATCTCGGACTGAAGGCAAGCAACCCTTAGTGAGCTCTATTTTCTCGCTTATCGCAATACAGCCCACCCGGAATGTGACACTGTTCCCCCATTTCCCTCCTTGCCGACATTATCACCGTCTCACGTCGAATGCGAAGCCTTAGCCGAACCTTCCCTCTCTTTCCCCGTTTTTATGGAGTGTCCCACTCCTCCGGTATCAATCCATCTAACGCCACCCGATCATGTTCCGCCTACTATCCTCGTCCATGGACGCCCAGACTTTCAGACGGTGGTTCCGTCCTTCTCCAACGAGTGTTTCTATACTCCTGGAGGATTAATTTTCACGGTGTCCCTATGAAATTTATCATCTCTTGTACTATTTTCCCTACGAAAGATTTTCGACGTTGTGGATTTTTTGAGACAAACTAATGGGGGTATTAGAAAAACTCCGTGTCTTGACCAACTGGTACGTACTCCTCCCGACCATATAGGTAGGTGACTCCTTACTTCGTCTCATGCCATGCTATCTTTGGGTATGTGTATCACATCCATGGTTCTTATTTATTTCATTTATGTCATCGGGTTTCCCCATATCTGATCTTCCCCGAATTCCCCTTCCATCGGTTTTTTTTTCGTATCTTTGTAATTCTCTTTCCTTCCTCGTGTACGCGTGACCGCATCATGCGATCGTGTCTTTACTTCAGATAAGGCGTGGCAGCCAGATAAATGCGGATTCCGGTGCCCTTTCTTTCCCTATCAACCCTCATCTTGCAGCCCTCATCGATCCCCCATGCCTCGCGCTGCAAAGACTACCGACTCCACCGTTGATCCCACCAATTTACACACTCGAGTCCTGCGAAATCGGAAGATCCCTACACCACAGCAAGTTTCAACTCCCCATGATACGGCACTCGCTTGCCCTCCCAGGGAGGTGTGCCCGTTTTATGTTCTTGCTCAACATATTGAAACTTACTTTGTCTTTTCTTTGTAGGCCAGACGTGTTAAACCGCGGCCTGCAGCTGAACCGCTGGAAGGTTGGGAAGAACACATGTTCGGCTATAGGGACAGAAGAAGGTCGCTTACACCTCGTACATCTTTAGCTTCGACCCCTTCCCCCCTCCCACCAAAAGAAAATCGTATACACGAGGAAGACGCTGAGATGAGTACGCCCGAGAAGAGCTCAGGTAGGAGTGAGGTTGAGGTTGAGGGGGATGAGGGGCGTGCCGGTGACAGTGGGAGTGATGACCAGGCAGATGGTGAGCGTTTTCCCTCAGTACGCCTCGTTCTCTCATTCCACTCCCAGAAACTGTTCATGCGGGTTGAATCTGGGGTTTGGCGCCCCTCTCTCATGTGGTTGTGGGCTTGGTGCCCGACAATCATTCGAAGCTAGGAGCTTTGAATACGCATGTGAATTTTTAATTGTACCTTCAACTCTTCCATCGTTCAAGCTTCCTTGTTGTCTTCCTGTCCTTCCTGGTCCTCGAATATATCTGATATCTGTGTTCGTTGTATTGACGTACTAATTCCAGATGGGGATGATAATAACTCTTCGCTTCCATCCTCTTCGCCCCCTCCATTCCAGCCTAGTGATTCCAGTGATGTCGAGGATGAGTTACCGTCTGTCCACAAATCTACCCGGACTAGTGGCAAGGACAAAGGTAGGGTTATAAACGTTGCTGATGCTGATGTGGCAGGCAGTGACTACGAAACCCCTCCTCGAAAATCCAAGAAGCCTGGTGTGATGTCGTGTGCAGCTCTTGATGATATCCGTGACTTCGCAAGCAAGGTGAAGAAGGAAGCAGAGGAACTCGGGTGACGCCATGGCAGGTCTATGTGCGACATCCTTGTCGCAGCCAGGTTTGGCGTGAAGCCCTCCCACACGAAACTTAATGAGGCCAACCTCTTCCACTCGTGGTATTGGGCTACACAACCGAAACCAGATGGTGGTAAGTAACCCCTTCTCTTCGTTGACATGCAAGTGTTTAAGATCCTCACTAGCCAAGAGAGATACAATTAATGATATAATTATGAAAGAGTACAAATCCTTGATCCAAGACATCCCGAAGGATGACACTGCGGCAAGGAGGGAGAAGTTGAAGCATGTCTACGAGTGGAGCGAGAATTCCTCCGCAGTGCCCACCAGCAAATCAGTCAAGTCCATCACAGCCAGAGTGCAGAATGTGAAAACGCAGTTCTCTGGACTGGTACGTGGTAGTAAGTTGCTGGGGATCAAGTCTCACTGTTCAACAGGCCGAAGCATGGTCCAATCTCGAAGAAATTGAGATCGCTGGTGTGGTCATGTATGTTGGACAGGACCCTGCAGGACGTCAGACTTCTGGTATCTTTGGAGGTTCTGACATGGTAAGGAACTTCATCAATCAGCACGCTGTCGATGTCCGTGCACAAATGGACAAGTACACTTCTGTATTCAAGTAAGGTCTGTTGCTTGTAATGTACTCCGGCTCATTACTCTGTGCAGATACCTCAGGGATGGGGGCAGTCCAGAGGCTGGGTTACCTGGCACAAGTTCTGCCAGAGGCACTGATTCTTCGTGGGAATTGCGCTGTCACATGCAGGAGATACCGAGAGACCGGAACCGCAGAGTATTTGGAAGCATGATGAAGGAGAAGTTAATGGCGGCTCTCAAAGATCTACGTGGTAGGTGTTACAGCTGTTGACGATGTGTTTATTCTGATTGTTCTACCACAGTGACGCAGGGGATTAAAGTTGGCGATCCTCAGAAAATTGTTTGGCAGTGCCTACTTGAGTTCATGATGAAAAATTATCTTATTATCCTCAACTGGCCCCATGGGGTGTCTCCACCAGGCCCTGGATTCGAGTACAAGAAGCTCAAGGGTGATCCCCTCAGGAAACTTGTGGTACCTTACCTTCGCCAGAAGCTGGGCGCGATGTATGATGGACCAAGTGATGATGATGAGGAACAGGATAGTCTGGATGGTGTTCCGGAAATTGAGATCAGACCTTGGAACCAGGGTGCGCTTTGTCTCTTTTTGTCCAATTATGTACTAATTTCACTACAGACGTTATCAAGATGTCGGAATCACCCAATCTGAAGGGTGAAATTCCACTCGTCAAGGCAGCTGATGGTGTGGTTTTGCGCAAAGTCTCTGATGACCCGTCATGGCAGAAGAAGACTCGTGAAGGAGAGGATACCAGGCACAAAGGACGAGTGGACCCTCCGCAACAGCACCAATTGCCTTTTCCCTCTCGCAAGCAACCTCGTGCAGAAGCGTCAAATGATGACACTACGGTGTGCATGTTAATTTATTATCTGCATCACTACTGACAATTCCTAGGCTGCACACACTCAGGATCAGGAAATGTCTCAAAGGAATGCTCGCCCTATTCAGGGAGGCCGCAGAGTATGGTACCCTTAATTGTAATTTACAGATCATGTAAATAATGTCAACCTAGGACGAGAGCCGCCACTGAGAGGGGAACTCACGACGCCAGGAAGAGGACTTTACTTGTCAGACCCGTCACCCGGCTCCGTGGTATGGGGTAAGGTTTACCTTTTATATGGTTGGTACTATGGCTGATGGGCAATTTTTAAGGACTTGCGTCGTGATGCACCAAACCATGAGAATACACGAGAGCGTGGTTCATCCCAGCCCCTGCCTCGGCGCTATGAGGTGATTACCTAGTTCCCTACTCTTTCATAGCGAGACTTAAATCACAATATGTAGGATCTTCGCCATCAACATGCAGACTATAACGAGCCAGGCCCATCCAACGAACCCTACAATGTAATGTGAATATCCATTAAACCCTTCCCGGTTAACTGAGCTTTTTACTAGGCAATGCCTCCCCGTCGAAATGTCAGACCTCACTTCCCTCCACCCCGTCAATTCTATCACCGCATGCCGCCCCGCACTGACCCTCATGATTACCATGATGGTCAGTATATCGATGATTACTACTGCACGGCACAGCCCACCCCACAGAACTGGGGTAACAGGGGTAATATATTGCAGTACAAGGATGAGATCTCAGGTGATTATGTAGAAGAAGACTACTAATCAATTCTCGTCTCTTTTTTGTACTTATTTCTCCTGAAATTCAAGTATGTCCTCTCATAATGGGGTGATGACTGAAGCACATATCATTAAGTTGTCTCCTATTCCTGCAATTGTGTGAGTGCTGGACGAGTTTGGTCGGAAAGCCAGATGTTGAGGTGTATTATGAGGGTCTACCACATGTAAAAGCACACTATGAATACTGTTTTGTCCTTTGCCTCACATATTGTAGAGATATATTAGTGGCAAAGATGTGGGTACAGTCCATAGGCTGTTGGGGGTCCATGTGCCATTACTGTGGGTCAGTGGGGTGTCCCATCATAGCCTCTTAGGCTGTTGTGGGACATCCCATGTGCCCTTTGTTTGGTTGGTGGGATGTCCCATCATAGCCTCTTAGGCTGTCATGGGACGTCCCATGTGCCTCTGGGTGGGTCAGTGGGATGTCCCATCATAGCCCCTAAGGCTGTTGTGGGACATCCCATGTGCCCTTTGTTTGGTTGGTGGGATGTCCCATCATAGCCCTTAGGCTGTCATGGGACATCCCATGTGCCTCTGGGTGGGTCAGTGGGATGTCCCATCATAGCCCCTTAGGCTGTTGTGGGACATCCCATGTGCCCTTTGTTTGGTTGGTGGGATGTCCCATCATAGCCCCTTAGGCTGTTGTGGGACATCCCATGTGCCTCTGGGTGGGTCAATGGGATGTCCCATCATAGCCCTTAGGCTGCCATGGGCCATCCCATGGGCCTTGGGGTGGGTTGGTGGGATGTCCCATCATAGCCCTTAGGCTGTTGTGGGACATCCCATGTGCCTCTGGGTGGGTCAATGGGATGTCCCATCATAGCCCTTAGGCTGCCATGGGCCATCCCATGGGCCTTGGGGTGGGTTGGTGGGATGTCCCATCATAGCCCTTAGGCTGTTGTGGGACATCCCATGTGCCTCTGGGTGGGTTAATGGGATGTCCCATCATAGCCCTTAGGCTGCCATGGGCCATCCCATGTGCCCTTTGTTCAGTTGGTGGGATGTCCATCATAGCCCCTTAGGCTGTTGTGGGACATCCTATGTGCCTCTGGGTGGGTCAATGGGATGTCCCATCTTAGCCCTTAGGCTGCCATGGGCCATCCCATGTGCCTTGGGGTGGGTTGGTGGGATGTCCCATCATAGCCCTTAGGCTGTTGTGGGACATCCCATGTGCCTCTGGGTGGGTTAATGGGATGTCCCATCATAGCCCTTAGGCTGCCATGGGCCATCCCATGTGCCCTTTGTTCAGTTGGTGGGATGTCCCATCATAGCCCCTTAGGCTGTTGTGGGACATCCCATGTGCCTCTGGGTGGGTCAATGGGATGTCCCATCTTAGCCCTTAGGCTGCCATGGGCCATCCCATGTGCCTTGGGGTGGGTTGGTGGGATGTCCCATCATAGCCCTTAGGCTGCCATGGGCCATCCCATGTGCCCTTTGTTCAGTTGGTGGGATGTCCCATCATAGCCCCTTAGGCTGTTGTGGGACATCCCATGTGCCTCTGGGTGGGTCAATGGGATGTCCCATCTTAGCCCTTAGGCTGCCATGGGCCATCCCATGTGCCTCTGGGTGGGTTAATGGGATGTCCCATCTTAGTCCTTAGGCTGCCATGGGCCATCCCATGTGCCCTTTGTTCAGTTGGTGGGATGTCCCATCATAGCCCCTTAGGCTGTTGTGGGACATCCCATGTGCCTCTGGGTGGGTCAATGGGATGTCCCATCTTAGCCCTTAGGCTGCCATGGGCCATCCCATGTGCCCTTTGTTCAGTTGGTGGGATGTCCCATCATAGCCCCTTAGGCTGTTGTGGGACATCCCATGTGCCTCTGGGTGGGTTAATGGGATGTCCCATCTTAGCCCTTAGGCTGCCATGGGCCATCCCATGTGCCCTTTGTTCAGTTGGTGGGATGTCCCATCATAGCCCCTTAGGCTGTTGTGGGACATCCCATGTGCCCTTTGTTTGGTTGGTGGGATGTCCCATCTTAGCCCTTAGGCTGCCATGGGCCATCCCATTTGTCCCTGGGTAGCTCAGTGGGTTGTCCCATTATAACTCTTCAGAATTGTGAGTCTGGTGTATATACAATGTTATCATGTGTCCAGGGGGAAAGCTGATTGTCATGGTTGAATATGGGGTAGTGCATACTATCTAATCTTGACAGGTTGGTTCCAGTTGGCAAGATTTCCTTCATTGTCAGAGCTGTAGTTGGATTCTTTGATCTGGTAACAAACCAGAAAGAACTGCATTTGCAAAACAACACAGTGTTTCTATACCAAACAATATAGCTCTTTGCAGCATCAGCAAAACAGCACTTTTCCTCACAAAATGTCTTACACACCACACAACCACATTTGCATCTATCATCATGAGAATTGGCCTGGAAGGTGGCACCTACATACTGATTTCCCCATAAAAATTTCAGCCTACACTTAGATGCAAATTGTTGAGATCTCAGTCCCCTATTTCTCTGTACAGATCTGTATTACTAGGTACCTTTCTGTAGTGTCTGTACAGGTCTGTATATCTCTGTCAATACAAGGGTTGTTTTGCTGATGAGGTGCCATAGCATCCAGGGAGGCTCCAATCTGCATGGTGTTCACAGTCATGTAAAACACTGGATTATGGACAACAACAATATTAATTAGTGATTTTTGGTAATGCATATAACATGGGGTATGTAAATGAATTGAAATAAGGTTCTGCAGATGAGCTCAGACAACTCAGACAAGTAAACTCCCTGTAACTCTGCTGATGTACAGTACATGTCTAAGTTGGGTTGCTGTGTTGAAATTGAATTCCAGCTTCTCTCTTCTGAATTGACAGTAATGTGGGAGAAGCCAGATCCTCATATTTTTCCACATTCACTCTTTAATTCCAATCAAATGGCTAGCTGTATTATGGGACATGATGTGTTTATGTAGGTGGTGAGGATGAATGTGGAAAGAGGTTTCAACAACATTGCTATGTGACAGTTTTGCATCTTTCATAAGCCTGTGATATTGGTAAATCATCATAGCTTTACATTCCTTAGGAGAAAGAATGCTGATGCAAATATTGCTGCACTTTTTGAATGAGAGACCCCAGACACCTAAGGCAATCATGGGATGCCCAAACAATTTCATTTAAATGAAAATCCCATGGCAGGGAACATGGGAAATCCCACCCATCCCAGGCTAGAATCATGATTTCCCATGGGGCATTGGCAGATGTCCCTGGGATGACCTTGGTCTGAGGGGCATTTAGCTTGAATGTTTTGGAGAAACTATTCAGCCAAAATGCCTACAAAAAAGGGTTACCTGAAGTGGAAATCTGAGGGCTGGGCTTGTACAAGGGGGCAGTGCACAAGCTGAACCCAACACCCTCTCCCATACCTCTTGTCATGACCATCAGCCACCCTTTGGCCATTGTCACTCTCTGTTGGCCTGTGTTGGTCAACCCTCAGCCAACATCAGCCCATCTTCACTTGCATCCCCCAGCCTCTGTGAGCATCACAGATCATCAGAGAAGGCCCAAACTTAACATGTAGCCAAATTATGGGACTTATGTGTGAAGTGTGCAATACAATGACATTCAACGAGTACGGAAGAGATGATGATACAAAGGCAATGAGATACAAAATTCTTAGCTACTGGTGAACTAATTACAGGTGTTTTCAAAAGTATGTGGAAAGCCCATTTTCAGTTGTCAGCTGTCAGGAACAGCCACATGAGAACCCCAGAAGCACCTAAGGCTGTAGTGACATGCAACGAATGATGACTGCACATGGAAAATGGGATATTGTCTGAATGGCTTGGAGTATTGGGATGTGGGTACTATCATCAGAGAGCTATTGCTTGGTAGTATATACGTGCAGAAAAAAAAATTGTATTGTGCAGGAATGAACAAGATACAGGGTACAAAACTATTCACCTCCAGTTGGCATGAAAAACACAATAACTCAGGAATGGAAAACATGTGCATGCTGTATTTTGGTGTTGTCTGGTAGGTAGAAATGAGCACACCAATGTCTGAAAAATGCGAAAGGTTTGGTGGGGAAATGGAGGAGAATACAGGCCAAATACAAAAGGGGGGAGGGGGACAATGGTGTGTCAATGAACAACCACTGGTGAAACACAATAAAAAATGAGAGCATATGGTGGAATCTTTGCACTACCTGCTGAGGGCTTTCAAATGGTGCATCTTACATTGCTACCACCTCAGCCATTCTGGAGATATGGCCTAGTTTTGTGACAGAGGCACTACCAGATGGTCTTGCAAATATCTTGGAACTGGATGTGTGTATTCCCTCCATTCTTTGTTATTCATGTTCTACACACATCTATCCACTGTCTCCTCTCATTTTTCACAGTGTTTCACCAGTGGTTGTTCATTGACACACCATTGTCCCCCCCCTTTTGTATTTGGCCTGTATTCTCCTCCATTTCCCCACCAAACCTTTCGCATTTTTCAGACATTGGTGTGCTCATTTCTACCTACCAGACAACACCAAATACAGCATGCACATGTTTTCCATTCCTGAGTTATTGTGTTTTTCATGCCAACTGGAGGTGAATAGTTTTGTACCCTGTATCTTGTTCATTCCTGCACAATACAATTTTTTTTTCTGCACGTATATACTACCAAGCAATAGCTCTCTGATGATAGTACCCACATCCCAATACTCCAAGCCATTCAGACAATATCCCCTTTTCCATGTGCAGTCATCATTCGTTGCATGTCACTACAGCCTTAGGTGCTTCTGGGGTCCTCATGTGGCTGTTCCTGACAGCTGACAACTGAAAATGGGCTTTCCACATACTTTTGAAAACAGCTGTAAGACCAGAAGATGGAAGACCACCAGTAGTAGAAGCAGAGGACACAGATGTATCACCAGGTTGACCAGCATGCAGCTGTGCCAGCTGCAGCTTGAGTTGAAGTATCTTCCCCTCTTCCTTGAGCCTCTCAATATCCAACCACTTCTACTCAATTAATCAACCATGGATTTTTTTGGCTTCTATATGGTCCTTTTCATTCTCCCCCTCCAGATGAGCAATCTCTTTGTTATGCATATACACCTGCATTTTCATTGACTTGTGTTCATACTTGAGAGTGGTGATGTTGTTGCACTGCTCTTGGGAGCTCTCATTCAACTCACTGAGCCACCCCTGAAGATCAGCATTGATCTTGGTCAACATACTTTTCCCCTTGGTCACTTTTGTTCAGGAAGTCTCAGAAGTCTTTGCAATGTGCATGCCCTCACCAGTAGACTTAAATCTTGATGCATGCTGATGATATTTGTTCTTCAATCTGTAGAAAAAGTGTGTATTGTCATCATGAGGGGGAGGGGAGAAAAAACATATGTTACAATGTGGGCAACTCTTCTTGTGAGAGTGTGAAGGGGGAAAAGGGGAAAGCTGTAGGGTAGACCTAGGCTCATCCCAAGGGGTCGCAAGTCAGAAGGAGACTGAGGGGAGGTGACTGGTGGGTCAGGGAAATTTTACCTAAGGTCTGGGGAGTGTAGGTGGTGAAGAACTTGAAATTCTGCCACAAAATGGGTGAAGAGGGATTTTCTAGTCGATAAGGCAGTGCTGGGAAGCTAGGAACTTGGTCGGTGGTGATAGTAGACTCTTGTAGACTGTGGTAAAAATCGGTAGGTGCGAAGGGGATGACTTGGAGGGCTGGTGGAAATTTTAAGATGCAGGGAGACTTGAAATCATCAGTAGAACTTGATGGGTAACTCTGGGGACTCGAAGTGGGCTCAGAAGACTCGAAGAAAACTCTGAAAATGACTCTGGGGACTCAGGATGACTCTCAGACACACAGATTGTGATGCCTGAAAAAAAAGTGGGTATATTTTCCTAAGTACAGCAGTGTTTTGTAGCATGGAGGGAGGTGTCACTAAGGTATATTTTGGCAAACTTCAGAACTGCCATATGTCAAGCAAAATTTGAAAGAAAAGTGCTGAAGTAAGGCACTACAGGTTGTAGGCACAAAAAGAAGGGAAAAGAAACCAAGCAAAACCAAAAGAAAGGAGAGGCAGCAATGAACCACATGCCTATGTGTCTGTAGTACACTACCTGATGCTGCAGGATTTCTTCTAGGTGATCTGGAGTGGCAGGGCAGTGCTGTTGGCAGTGGCAGACGTTGGGGGCTCGAGTGGGGCCTATAGAAGCCAAGTTGCTGACATCACAAGTGTTGGGATGGGGCTGCCAACGGTCAGTGGACATGTGATACTCATCTGAATACCAAAAGCTGACATAGATAGGGCAGATAGGGGCTGGATTTCTTATGGGACAGTGGATAGGGGGGTTGGCAGTGATATTTAGTGGCAGTGAGTGTCAGCAATAGGGGGTTCACCTTAATAGGGACACAGCAGTATTAGTAAGTGAGGGAAGCTGTCACATTGCTGAGAGTGGAGTGGTGGCAAAGTTTCCTGAGGGACAGTAGACCTGCAGGAACTGACTAGGGTGGTGAAATGATGGTGGTATATTGTAAATTCAGCCTTAGGGAGTATAGACTCCCTACAACAAGATGGCTGGTTGCTGCTGTAACAAACTTTGTGGGGTGGGCAGCATATGACTCCCCATACTGCCTGTCATGATGAAAGATAGTTTCAGTGATAACTGTGTTGATGTCCTTCTTGTGCTGAGAATGAGGTTTTCCCTGAATTTTCTCATCCATCATCTTGTTAAACAGGACAGCATGATCAGCCAGATGCTGCAAGATCCAAGTTAGTAGATCACATGTGAGCTGAGGATATGGTTCCCAGTGGACAGCCTCATTCCCAGATGTCTCAACTGCTTCCTGAGTGTGCTTCTTCATGTAGTTTGTCTGAGATTTAGTGGGGGAGAGATGGTGAGATAAGTTCCATATGTGAAGCTGCAGTGCACCTCATCTTGGACTTGGCTGATATCTGGGAACTAGGTTGGGGGATGGAGAAGTACTGGGGAGGTTCCCTACCACCCCTGGAGGGACCCATAGTAGATCCCATGATAATCTTCAACCTGTGCAGTAGGCAGGCTGAGCATTGTAGGCCAGGACAAAGGGGAGACATAATTTTAAACTCTGCTTGAATCTTGCCACATGACCTAAGGGCTTAGCTGGGTTTCACACCAGATATTTGTTGGCTGTGCCCAAACTGACAGCTTTGAATACCATTAATCAATGGACCCTGGTGAACAACCCCAAGTCAACCCCATCCTTGCAGACCCTGGTGTGCAGGCTGTCATCACCTCCATCTCTGTCAATGTTGCTAACAGTGTGGCACATGAAGTGACCACAGCAAACAGAGACTCACCACAGGGGCAATCCTGCAAAATGAGGGGCTGCTGACCCTGGGTCTTACAATGGCTCCATCTCAAGGTTCAAAGAATGGTGGAGCAAGACAAAGGCATACTTGGAGATTGCCAATTTTAGGACATCTACAGAAGACTGCTTGGCAGTCTGGACTTGCTTGACTAGCCCAGTTGCAGGGGCATATGCTCATGCAAGGATCAATGTCTTCAGGGTGGCCAAGTGGTGGCCTGACCTGAATCAACTTGAGGTTGACATAGTGGCCAAGTTTAGACCAATCAACAACCAGGACTGGGCCAAGGGCCAGCTGCAGCAAATCTGTCAGGGAAGCTCCAGAACTGAGGGGTTCACCACCAAGTTCAGAGCCTTGACTATTACTGGAGGAGTATCAGATGATTACTCCATCTTTATGCTGGAAAGGGCAGTATGCCCTGAAATCTTACAACAGGTCTTCATCCAGGGCAGGAGAAAGGCCACATTGGCAGAGTATGTCATTGAGATCAGGGTCATAAGGAGTGCCCTCAAAGTGGTATGGATGCACACCTCTTCTCACCCCCCTTTCTTTCCTTCTCCTTCCCATTCTGCCCCCTCTACTGGCACTTTCAGTGGTGCTGGTGTCCCCATGGAAATTGGGGCTATGTCAAGACCAGTTCTCTATGGTCTCCAAGGGGGTCCGAGGTCAGGGGGTGATGTTAGGTCAAAAGTCTGGAATGTTGGAGTTTAGTACACAACCTTGTATACTAGACTTGCAGAGTTCCAGAGTCAGAACTATCCAGGGAGTTACTGGAATCAAGTGAGATCAAAGAGTATCTTTGTCAATATTCAAACTGAGGTGTAATGAAGTATGTACAGGACTTTTATACTACAGAGAATGTTTGAGGCAATGTCCAGAACATATGGACTACTGGAGAGCAGTGCAGATGACTGAGAGTATTAGTAAGGTATTGGTAAGCTAAGCTGGTAGTCACCAGTCAACTGGAAAGTGAGATGATTAGTCATAAAAGGCTGGAATGGTAACTAAAACTGAAGTGAGGGAAACTATTACTAAACATAGAAACTATAAGTGGAACAAAGGGCAAAGAACAAGAATAGGATGGAGTGCCATCACAGAATGGAGTACTGAAGACCTAGAACTTATCTAATATTATCTGGAGTTCAACCCAGACAGTAGTCATGTGTCACGGATGTGACAGTATCCCCCTCTTAGGGCCAAGCCCTCGAGGCATTGAACCAATTATCATACACATGGAGTTTTTGAAGTCCATATTGTCTGAGTTTGAAAATTTTCATGGAGTGAAGACTCAACGGAAATTTCTCTAAGTCTAATCCCATAGTTACCCACCCACCATGTTGTCTTCAGCCATTCATCCACGAATGATCATGCCATGGGAGACAGCTCTCCCAGATGAGCTAGAAGACAAGCCAGGGGATAGTGTAGTGGTCAAAATGGCAAAGTTTGACGAAAGACAATGCCACTGAAGAGAATGAATGAGAGAAGACTGGGAGTGAGCTAGGATAGTCTGAAGGGTGAAGATCTTCCAAGGGGCTCCTCTAGCCTGGAAGGAAATACTATCTTGGGGACATCTGGGGCTGTCTGAGGCTGTCTGAACACAATAGAAGGCCACACACAGCCTTCTCAAACTCAAACTCGAAACTCTCAGAACTTGACTTGTTACTTCTTGTTAGAAAGGTAAGTACATGCTGGGTAATAAAAATGGCTGACTAAGCAATAAAACCTCACATTAAAGTAATAAACATATAATAACTGGAAAAGCAAGTTAAAATATGAGAAACAAAGAATAAAAATAAAATCCCCTGGTAGGGAAAAACCATTCCCTACATCTACCCATCACTTAGATACCAACTGTCCTCAGTTGCGAACCAACAGTACGAGCTCGAAGGTGACAACAAGTGGAGGTAGCGGACGAGTATGCCGAAGGGCCATGGCTGCGCGAGACGTCGTGTAACTCGAGGAGACGATGAAGGGGAGTGTGAGGGAGATGTAGAAAAAGAAACTGAATGGATACGTGCACTCGGTGACAAGATATTCGCGAAACTGTCAGAATGCGCACTCGTCCACGAAATTGGGGATATCTCCACACCCACAGTGACAGTCACCACCTGACATACATCACCTGAAAGCCTTCATCGAGTAGTACCACATCCTCGAAAAGCGAGAGGTTCGGCCTCGAAGTGAGGGAGATATGGCGTATGCGACGTCACTGCATAGTAGGGGGGATGGGGAGAGGGGAAGGTCGCCGAACAATAACCTCTGGTGCAATCGACACGAAACCGCGGAGAACAGTGGAGGGCAACGTGGGGAGCACGTAGAAAAAACCATCGACCAAATCCGCGCACCCCGTCCTGAGATATTGGCAAAACCGGCCCGAGACACCTTCACCCACAAAAACTCGAATTCCTCCACAACGGCTGCACCGATCTGGACAAAAGGAATACCATTCGAAAGCGCTAATCGAGTACTATGATATCCCAAAAAGGCGAGAGGTGCGGCGAAGATCCGAGGGAGATACGACGTGGACAGCGTGTGGGGCAGCACAGTGGGGGAGAAGAGGGGGCCGCCGAGCAACAACCGCTGGGGCAATCGATACGAGACCGTAGGTCGCGGTAAAGGACGCCTGGGATGAGGTGGAGAAAGAGGAATCATACCGATTGGCCTGTCCAGTCCAGAGATATCCGCCAAATCGCCTCGTACCCCTCTATGCACCAAGAAAACCCGTATCTCCCCAACCATTGAGCATGCCGCAATGAAAGAGGTATCACCAGGTAGATACAAACGAGCAGTTCCACCGTGCAAAAATGCGAGAGGCACGGCACGAAAATGACCAAGATACGCGATGCCGACCTCCTCACCCTGTTCAGACACGAAAGTTCAAATAGCTCCACAACTACGAATGCGCGCGCGACGTCTTATATATCGTCTGGTAGGCCTCGTATAGTAGATCCACGTCTGCGAAAAGCGAGAGATTCGGTGCAGAGGTACATGAGTTATGCGTCAAATGGGGTAGGGGGTGGGAGGATGGTGTCACGTCGGTGAAGAACCGCTGCGCCAAATCTTACGAAACTTCGGGGGGTGGTAGAGGGACACGTATAGAGTTGGGAGAACGTGGAATTACAGAAAACGGCGCACCCACTCCCGAGATATCCCGATTTCCGCCCTACAAAACCTTCCTCCAGAGAATGGCCGATATCTTTGGATGCGCTGGGGCGAATGCAACGAAAAATACACCTTTCGAAAGGTTTCGTCGAGCAGAGTGGGAATCCCAGTTTGCGAGAGGGACGGGTGAGTGACAGTCGAGATATCACGTTGACGGCGTCTGGGATGATGTAGATGGGCGGGGAATCTTCAAGAGCGATATATTCATAAAAAAAGACATAGGATACAGTACCCAACCCACAAAAACGGCCCTACATCGACTCAGTACCACCTTCGGGAGGGCTGGGGTGTGCGACTGCGGCTGCGCGACCTTCTCGAGTGTGCTGGTGGATGGCTACTGTGGGATGAGCGAGTACTGTAGATACTTGAGGCCGCGAGTCTGTTGACTAGCTGGCTGGCAAGCTGGTCCAGCGCAGGTTTGTCTCTCGAGAGGGTTGGTAGGCACGAGCACTCGAGCAAGGGTGCGGGTGGTGGTGAGCGGCGGATATGGCGGTCGCGGGAACGAGAGTGGCGGCTGTGGGACCCACTCGAGTACGACTGTGGATACCTTCGACTGCAGCTTGGTGAATCCTCGAAGTACAGGGGAGATGGCGAGCGCAGGCGGCCACGGCCGCGAGAACGAGAGCAAGATTGAGGTTGAGCGCAAGAGTAGCTTGTAGGTAGAGTGCAAGAGGGTGAACGAGGGCGGCACAACGAGGCATCGCTCGAGCTCGAGGATGCACTAGGTGCTCGAATAGAATGACTCGGCCCTTCTGTTGAGAGTGGCGCACACAACGGTCGTTCCGAGTGGGTATTAGGGTGCACTAACAAGCGGGACTGAGACAAACCTAGCGAAACCATTTGGGTCTGCGGCTCGAGGCTACCCACATCCTCCAAGGGTAGCCTGCCTGGACTCGAAGGAGGATTTCGAATATCCTTAGACCGGTTTCCTAGATCCCAGTGTGCCAGACGGTCCTTGAGAGTGCGCCCGGGTACTTCTCGCGGTATCTCTTGTCCTGTAGGCAGTACGACGCAACCTTTTACCAGTAGACACTTTCCCGCGGCTAAGTACTGCTTGCACAAATCACAGTTTGCTTGAATATGTCCCTTCTGACCACAGAAAAAGCCAAATGGATATATTCGGCGAGGTGAGTGGCTGGCAGAGGTGGCTGGTGACTGCGCGCATGAATTACTGGCCTCTCCAAGGCCTCCACAACCTCAAAGAAGTGACTTTGCTGTAATCGCGAGCTGGATTATGTCATCGAGGAACCTTCGAAGATCCTCGGGGCACCGAAGGAAGCTCGAGGCTTCGGGAGAACCACAACTCGGGGTGTTCAGGTCATGCATGATGTCGGTAGGGGCTCAAATGAATATAGCAATATAAAGTGAGTACTTCGGGAGAGAAAAATGAGCTCGAGAGTGAGACCGAGGCTGGAAACTGCGAGAACACGACCAAAAGCGAGCAAACAAGACCTTAAATTGCAGATATGAGGCTGAACCTGATGAGAGAGGGGATACCAGGCTAAGACAGAAGCCCCTTGCAGTGGGCTCCAGATGAAGAGAATAGAATGAGAGAAGACTGGGAGTGAGCTAGGATAGTCTGAAGGGTGAAGATCTTCCAAGGGGCTCCTCTAGCCTGGAAGGAAACTATCTGAGGACGTCTGAAGCTGTCTGAGGCTGTCTAGACAAAGAAGAAGGCCACATGCTCGAAACTCTCGGAACTCGACTTGTTACTTGTTGTTAGGTAAGTACATGCTGGGTAATAAAAATGGCTGACTAAGCAATAAAACCTCGCACTAAAGTAATAAACATATAATAACTGGAAAAGCAAGTTAAAATATGAGAAACAAAGAATAAAAATAAAATCCCCTGGTAGGGAAAAACCATTCCCTACACTGCCAATGCCTTGCTGTCCAAAGAGAGCTCAAGGCCAAAGAACAGAGGATGGCCGAAGAGGCTGAGAGGGTCCATAAGGAGCAGGAGGCCAAGGCAAAAAGAATTAGGGAGTTGGAGGCCAAGTGTAAATGGCTCAAAGACGAGACGAGATGGGCACAACAGGCAGGGGGGTCTTCAGTGAGTAGCACAAAACATCACATGCAAGTCTGTATTGACACTTCAAAAGTCCCAGCAGGTCCCAGTGTCATGCACCAAAGGTGTTTGGCGACGTGAGCATGGACCCAAAAGCTGAATGATGAAGAATGGAGAAGCCTAGCCCTAATGTGCAGAATGACTGGAGTGTCTAGCAGTCATCCATTGCACAAGAACCACCCTTAACATTAGGGAAGAAACCGCTCAAGCGCCGAATAAAAGTTTTCGAGCGCCAGTTTACGGCATTCCAATTTTTCGAATATCTCAGCCATTTCTAAAGATATTGACATCATTCCCACGCTCACAGAAAGCTCTCGACCACGCCATCCTGCCTACCAAATTTGGTGATGATCCTCGCCCTCCATGGTTTTCTGCATCATTTCTGCCAACAAACGCCCATTTCGCCACTTTTTGTTGTAATGGCCACCTCTTCGACGATCTCTTCGCTCATCCCCTTTGCCAGGGAGAATAACTATGAGTACTTGCCAGGAATCCCCACTAGCATTCGCCCTGAAGCCTCCTGGTTCATCCCTCCCTCATCCATGACCTCCCATCCTATCGCTTTGGGACAGTGAGTTCTCCTTGTCAGTCTGACATTGAGGAGGACTTTCTTTGGTCGTCTCAGGTCTGTTGTCAGGCTTGAAAAATCATATGTGGTTGTTTCAGTTTCTCCAGTCAAAGAAGCATATGGATCCTTTGTCCCTGTGCCCTGCAACATCTACCTCTCAATCCCATCCTTCATTCTTCCAAAATTGTGACAGGTTCAATACCAATTACTGTCATCCAGTCTATCTGATTACATTCATGATGAATTTGAGACACTTCTCCCTGCTCTTATGGGAGAAGATGGCCCTTCCTCCTCCTCAAACCCTCCAGAACACTAGCTGCAGCTAATGCAGGTCGCTTTACAGAGAGGAGGAAAGGGGGAAAGTTGCGAAATCCTATGCCCTGACTACCCTGGAGACCCCCAAAATTGGCCCCTGGCAGAAACCCCCACCATTCTTCGTTTGGATGCGCAGCAAGTTACCATAATGCATCTAGATCTCAGATCTAGGAGTCACTATGACTCATTTGCAGTCATATCCCTTAATCAGCAGTGACCAGTGTGCTTACTCATTCCCCTTTTCACATTATTCATCCGTTCCTTGATGACTCATTCCATTTTCAAATTGATTAGTGATAATCTTTGTCATGCTTACTGGTTTTACTTACCAATTGCTTACTGTCCTTACTCATCCTTACAAAGCCTTACCAATCCTTTACCAATCCCCTTACCAATTGCTTACAGATCACTTACAAAGTGTTGCTCCATATTTACTGCAGGCTATGCTACCTTTTGTACATAAAGTACCAATACGTCGACAGCAAAAAAAAAGCTACTAGCCAAGCTACTTGCCCACTCAATTGCCTACCTATTAGGCCCAATCATCGTTGCTTTTGAGCCCCTCATCATCATCTCTATTCCTGCAGTATTTGAGGCTCCATTAAGGGTCTACTTACTGTCATCATTATCATCATCTTACATCACTTCTAGGCTCAGAGCAGCCTACTATCTTTGCTTTTTCAGTCTTCCCCTGCTCCCCCTTTGTCAGGAGCACCCATACCCTCTGCCCTAGCCCCCTCTAGGTGCACGGAACTAGTGTTGCCTCGGTTCAGTTCAGAGGCCCAAACCATTTGGGATTGAGCAGCTTAGTCAGCGAAAAAAGTACCCACAATTGTAGCCCCATATTCAAAACCCCCAAATCAAAAAGAATTATATTAATAGCTAGTAAATTGAGCAAGCTATGGCCAACGGCTTGAGGCGGTTTGGTGAACTGTGGCAACACTACATGGAACCCCTCCCCCATTTTATTTTAACAGATCCCTCGAGCCAAAGCCCGTGTAGGAAAACCACCAACTCAGCAATTGTCTTTGTGTTGGGTTTTTGGTGTTTTTGCCATTGATCCACATGTCGACTCACACTGGTGACTACTGGCTTAGCTTACCAATACCTTACTAATACTCTCAGTCATCTGCACTGCTCTCCAGTAGTCCATATGTTCTGGACATTGCCTTCAAACATTCTCTGTAGTATAAAAGTCCTGTACATACTTCATTACACCTCAGTTTGAATATCAATGAAGATACTCTTTGATCTCACTCAATTCCAGTAACTCCCTGGATAGTTCTGACTCTGGAACTCTGCAAGTCTGGTATACAAAGTTGTGTACTAAACTCCAACATTCCAGACTTTTGACCTAACATCACTCCCTGACCTTGGACCCCCTTGGACACCATAGAGAATCGGTCTTGACAAGAACCTAAATTGCAGACAGGCCCATTGGGCACAGTACCTTTCCAGGTTCAACCATAAACTCATTTACAAACCAGGGGCTTTGATGGCAAAGGCAGATGCACTCTCTTGAAGGGAAGACCACAAGGTCACTGGAGATAGTCAGGAGGTCACTGTTATTGACTCTGCTTGCATAGCCTCCCTGTCTGTGGGAATGGACAGAGATATTGAGGTAGTCCTGAAGGGAGCATCCTTGGTCACTGTCCCACCTGAGGGCTATGAACTTACTCAGGGTCTCTATGTCAGAGATGGTGGGGTCTATGTTCCTCCTTCCTCAATCCTCCCCATCATAGAGGCACACCATGACACACCAGTTGCTGGTCATCCAGGGTGGAGTAAAACCCTAGAACTAGTCTCCCAGCACTATGTCTGGCCCACCATGTCCCAGTCAATCAAAGACTATGTGTCATCCTGTCATTGTTGCCAGATGGCCAAGGGCTCTCAGAGACCTCCAGCTGGCAAGCTTCTCTCCAATCCTGTTCTGGAGGCCCTGTGGAGGGACATCTCAGTGAATTTCATGGATGCACCCCTAGCCAATGGGTACAACAACATCATGGTAGTGGTGGATCACTTCTTGAAAGAGGCAGTGTTCCTACCAACAGTGAAGACTATCTCTGCTTTAGGAACAGCAGAACTCTTTTGGGATCATGTTTGGTTGCAGCATGGCCTCCCAACAATGGTTATCTTGGATAGAGGCCCTCAGTTTGCCAGCACCTTCATGACCAACCTCTCTAAGATGCTTGGAATCAAACCCAAACTCTCCACTGTCTTCCACCCTCAAACTGATGGCCAGACAGAGTGTCTCAACCAGGAAATTCAGCAGTACCTCTGGCTCTTTGTGAATGACCAACAGCATACTTGGCCCTTGTGGCTCAAGATTGCCCAGTTCTCTTACAACTCAAAGAAACAGGGTTCCACTGGGTGCTCCCCATTCTCAGTCACCTGAACCCACCCCCCCTGTTTGGGTATTGAACCAATGACTTCCAAGGCAGAGGCCACTACCTGCACCTCAAACATCCACTCAGTCATTGAGTCAACCAAGAGGGCCTCACAGAAAACAGCAGATTGGATGGTTAAAGGCATGGAGTCCTCTCACTCTGAGGCACCAGAGTATACAGTCAGTCAGGAGGTCTGGCTTGACACCACCCACATCAGGGTCAATGGGAGACCTTCCTGAAAGCTCACTGAGAAGTGGATCAGACCTTACAAGGTCCTTTCTGTTAAACTGAATGCTGTTGAGCTTTGCCTTCCCAAAACCCTTTGTATCCACATGGTAGTCAATGTCTCTTGCATGAAACCTTATAGAGGTCCACTTGAAGGTCAGAAGGTCATGTGCTGTAGGGAGAGAAGCCTCCCTAACAGGTATTTTATTTTATTTCTTTATTTTTACTTTACAGTTTCATTTCTATACTTTATCCTATCTTTTTACTTAGTGTTTGGACGAGTTGTGGCTTATGTAAGCCACACTCGCACTTAGAGAACAGTGTACATGCTTAGAAGAATAACAAATGCTTTTACCAGATGAAATCAGACCAAAGTTTAGATGCAGAAGGCTTGGGGGAATATTTCTCCACCCCCAGACATTCTTTAGATGATATCTCACTTTCTTATGGAATTTTGGGTGTATTTTCAGTCTCTTCACCTCTCTGTGACCTCTACCAGGCATCCCTAGCCCCTTGGGTCAGACTGAGACCCACATATGCAATGGGAGACCTCCTTAGGATCTCCCCTCACACTCTTTTATCTGACTTTACAGTGCCTTGGACCTGTGGTTGGCATTGAGGGCCAAGATGAGGAGTTTGAGGTCAAGTACATCATTGATGGTCATCTTAAATGAAGCAAACCCAAATTCCTCATACACTGGAGGGGCTATGGAGAAGAAGACCACATGTGGGAACCTAATTTGAACCTTCATAACTCCCCCAATGAACTCCATGACTTCCACAAATCTCACCCCTCTGCCCCCCACAAGCTTCATGGAATAGACTCTGCCCATTTTTCTGCCCTCTTCTCCCCATATGACAACCTCACCTCTTGCCATGCTGTGTTCTGTCACCTGGAAGTCAACCCCTAAGGAGGGGATAGTGTTTCAATATGTACTCCCTTCTCTTTCTTTCTTTTCTTTTCTTTATCTGATCCTTCATCTTGTCCCTGAATCCTATCTTCTCTCTTTTCTATAGACTGTTCTGGACCCCTACCATGAGGCTCTTTTTTCTAGCTTGTTCCACTCCACTATGATGTCACCATGATGTCATACCTCATCTTTCCCTCATGCCCACCTCATGGTAGCCTCATGTATACTAGTATATAATCCTCTCTGAATCACCCAGCTAGCCCCAAGCTAGTCCATTTGGGTTTCACCCTAGTTCTTCCTTCCAAGCTGGGACCTTTGGCATGCATGACTAGGACATGTTGGTGGTGATATTGCCAAGTTTCTGTCAATGATGGTTAACAGAGTTTGGGCCACCTCAACTGCAGCTCAGACATGCTGCAAGTCTTGTATCATAGCCAAACATCTGTGTCAACCCTATCCATCATCCACCTTGACACCTACATGAATGTTTCTTGGCTGATCCATACAGATCTCTGTGGATCTTTCCTGACCCTGACACTGCATGGCAAACAATATATTATCATTTTCATAGATGGCTACATGAACATTGTCAGTGTTCATCTACTGGAAACCAAGTATCAGACACACAAGGCTTGGTTGATGGTAAAAGCATGTTGGGAGAACAAGTTTAACATCAGGGTCAAGGTGATACAAACTGATAATGGTGGTGAGTACATGGGAGGTCTCTTCATGAGGAGCCTGCTAGGGGCTGGAGTCAAGCATCACAGATTGGTGGCATACACTCATCAGCAGAATGGCAAGGCTAAGTGAGGGATACATACCATCAAAGGATGAGCCTTAGCAGCTCTGAATCAAGCAGGTCTCTCAGCCAGCTACTTTGGAGAGGCAGTCCTCACAGTTGGCTACCTTTGGAACTTGACCAGAACATGCATCCTGCCTGACAATGAAACCCTTTTTGAAATGCTTTATGGTTACAAGCCAGACATCTCTCACCTGCAAGTTTTTGGCTCTAGGTGCTTCTCCCATATTCTGCCAGAATGTCACACAAGATAACCATGCAGCTCATGCTTACAGCAATTCAGACTGGGCAACATGCTCAGTGGATCATATCTCCATCACAGGTTTTGTATGGTTCTTTTACAGAGGACAAGTAGCTCATGCATCAGAAACAGTACACACTAGCTCTCTTGTCCACTGAGGCAGAGTACATGGCACTTGCTGTGTGTGTACAAGAGGGCCTCTGGCTACAGTCGATGCTACAGTCTCTACATCAAACATTCTCTCTGCCTTTGGTTACTCATGCAGACAATACAGTGTCACACACCAAAGGTGTTTGGTGACATGAGCATGGACCCAAAAGCTGAATGATGAAGTATGGAGAAGCCTAGCCCTAATGTACAGAATGACTGGAATGTCTAGCAGTCATCCTTTGCATAAGAACCATCCTTAATGTTAGGGAAGAAACTGCTCAAGTGCTAAATAAAGGTTTTGAGTGCCAGTTTATGGCATTCCATTTTTTTGAATATCTCTGTCATTTCTGAAGATATCAACATAATTCCCATGCTCACTGAAAGCTCTTGACCATGCCATCCTGCCTTTCCAATATGGTGACAATCCTTGCCCTCCATGATTTTCTGCATCATTTCTGCCAATGAACACCCATTTTCACCAATCTTTTTCATAATGGCCACCTCTTTGACCATCTCTTCACTTGTGCCCTATGCCAGGGAGAATAACTATGAGTATTTGCCAGGAATCCCCACTAGCTTTTTCCCTGAAGCCTCCTGGTTCATCCCTTCCTTGTCCATGCCCTCCCATCCTATCACTTTGGGACAGTGAGTTCTCCTTGTCAGTCTGACATTGAGGAGGACTTTCTATGGTCATCTCAGGTCTGTTATCAGGCTTGAAAAATCATATGTGGCTGTTTCAGTCTCTCCAGTTGAAGAAGCATATGGATCCTTAATTCCTGTGCCCTGCAACATCTATCTTTCAATCTCATCTTTCAATCTTCCAAAATTGCAACATGTTCAATACCAATTACTATCATCTACACTATCTGATTGCTTTCATGACAAATTTGAGATGCTTCTCCCTGCTCTTATGGGAGAAGATGGCCCTTCCTCCTCCTCAAACCCTCCAGAACACTAGCTGCAATTAATGCAGGTCACTTTACAGAGAGGAGGAGAGGGGGAGAGTTGTGAAATCCTATGCCCTGACTACCCTGGAGACCCCCAAAATTGGCCCCTGGCAGAAATCCCCACCATTCTTCATTTGGATGTGCAGCAAATCACCCCAATCCATCTAGATCCCAAATCTAGGAGTCAACTTCACTCATTTGCAGTCATATCCCTTAATCAGCAGTGACCAGTGCACTTACTTGCATTATTCATCCATTCCTTTGATGATTCATCCCATTTCAAATTGATTAGTGATAATCTTCATCATGCTTACATCAGGAAAATTTTAATGAAATGATAATGTTATATAAGACTTTATCTACCCCGTAAAGCCCTATAAGGTATATCATAATGACATACACATTGGTAATGCTATATATTCTCTGGGAGCCTTGGCAGCATAGGTCAAAAGTAATCATTCAGGTAGAGTGGATCATATGTATCAGAATGTGAACAGTAGATCATATATGTCTTTCATTATCAGACATTACCAACAATTGTCATTGACACCACCAACAGCTTAAAATAAAAATTGCTATAGCAACCTTCAATTGAACATATCAATCATGATATTACAAGAAAGCATTTACATTCAATATCAATTACATAATCAGTACCTACTGAGTACACTACTAAGTATGATGAACTACTTAAACCTCCAAAAAAGCGAAAATAAAGCAGAGAAAGACACTTACAGATGACTTCACACAAGGGTACACTTACCTGGATATGAACCCTAAGACTTAGAGTCTTAGAGTGACTCTTGCTCTGAGGTAGAACTCAGAGACAAGAGTGAAGAAGAGAGAGAAGGGGAGAGAGGATGAGTTTATATAACATGTACTGTACAGTCATTACAAAGACATTCCCACACTTGTGGCTGGTGAAGAGTTGTTCAAATGATCATAGAATGACATAGATGACAAGACTAGATCTAGATGATCAAAGTGAAATCAGACTGAAAAGAATATTGTCATTGATATCATGATGATATTATCTGATGAGCAATTATAATGTACTGTCAACTACATAGCATTATTATATATGGCATATCAGCTCTTGTCATCATTATATCATGATGATAAAAGTATTGTAATTCTTATATCAGGCCTATATGCAGTTGACCAGATAGTAGAATGTCTGCCAGGTTATCTAATGCATTATCTGACTATCATCATTATGATTTGTAGATGATCATGCCTTATACACCATTATCCAATTCATACCAGACAGATAACTACTTACCATAATTAACTGGGAATCCAGCACTTCAAACCCCCCCTGATGTACTGATTTTGTTTACCAATCACTCACTGTCCTTACTCATTCTTACCAAGCCTCACCATGCCTTACCAATCCTTTACCAATCCCTTTACCAATTGCTTATGAACCCATGACAAAGTATTGCTCTATGTTTACTGCAGGCTACACTACTCTTTTGTATATAAAGTACAATATGTCAACAGCAATCAAGCAGCTATGCCTAGCTCACCTACCTAAGCTACCAAGCCCCCTGCATAGGAAGCAGTCCCCTGTGTAGAAGCTACCAGCTCAGTATCTGCCCACTCATCAGTCTACTCATCTGCCTACTCATTAGCCTCATCATTAGCTCATTCATCATCACTTCTAAGCTCTCATCATAATCATCAGTCTTGCAGTATTGAGCCTCCATTAAGGGTCTAATTGCTGCCATTATCATCTTCTTACATCACTTCTAGGCTCACAGGAGCCTACTCTCTTTGCTTTTTTAAGACTTCCCCTGCTCCCCCTTTGTCGGGAGCACCAACCCCCTCTTCCCTAGCTTCCAAGGTGCACAGAACCCCTCCCCATTTTTATTTTAACAGATCCCTTGAGCCAAAGTCCATGCAGGTAAACCACCACTCAGCATTTGTCTTTGTGTTGGTTTTTTTGGGGGGTTCTCACCATTGATCCACACATCAACTCACAATGGGCACTCTCTCTCTTTCCTCTAGTCTGCTCAATCATCCTCACACCAAGCACATTGACATTTGATATTATTTTCTTCATGAACATGTCACAAAAGGAGAGTTCTCTCCCAGCTGGATCCTGACTCATCAGAGTATTGTAGATCTCCTCACAAAGCCACTCACTCATGCATCCTTCCAAGGTCATTGAACAGGTTTGTTGCTGGTGTCACACTGAGGGGGTGTGTTGGAAGGGGTTTTGTGTTATAGACTTTAACTATACAGTGCCAACACCTGTCATGATCACATGATGCATACATGCATATGTATGGACTCCTTTCTCTTTTTCTCTCTTTCCTCAGTGTGTTGTCAAATGGCTGAGGTATGTTTGTGGTACATGCAATGGACAGATGACTGACACTTTACAATAGAAACTCTGTTCTTAGGTTAGCAGTGCTGTATGAATGATAGTGTATTGTCACATCAAGAAAATTTTCAATGAAATGATAATGTTATATAAGACTTTATCTACCCTGTAAAGCCCTATAAGTTATATCATAATGATATACACATTGGTAATGCTATATATTCTCTGGGAGCCTTGGCAGCATAGGTCAAAAGTAACCATTCAAGTAGAGTGGATCATATGTATCAGAATGTGAACAGTAGATCATATATGTCTTTCATTATCAGACATTATCAACAATTGTCATTGACACCACCAACAGCTTAAAATAAAAATTGCTATAGCAACCTTCAATTGAACATATCAATCATGATATTACAAGAAAGCATTTTCATTCAATATCAATTACATAATGAGTACCTACTGAGTACACTACTAAGTATCATGAACTACTTAAACCTCCAAAAAAGCAAAAATAACCAGAGAAAGACACTTACAGATGACTTCACACAAGGGTACACTTATCTGGATATGAACCCTAAGACTTAGAGTCTTAGAGTGACTCTTGCTCTGAGGTAGAACTCAGAGACAAGAGTGAAGAAGAGAGAGAAGGGGAGAGAGGATGAGTTTATATAACATGTACTATATAGTCATTACAAAGACATTCCCACACTTGTGGCTGTGGAAGAGTTGTTCAAATGATCATCAAATGACATAGATGACAAGACTAGATGTTGATGATCAAAGTGAAATCAGACTGAAAAGAATATTGTCATTCATATCATGATGATATTATCTGATGAGCAATTATAATGTACTGTCAACTACATAGCATTATTATATATGGCATATCAGCTCTTGTCATCATTATATCATGATGATAAAAGTATTGTAATTCTTATATCAGGCCTATATGCAGTTGACCAGATAGTAAAATGTCTGCCAGGTTATCTAATGCATTATCTGACTATCATCATTATGATTTGTAGATGGTCATGCCTTATACACCATTATCCAATTCATATCAGACAGATAACTACTTACCATAATTAACTGGGAATGCCAGCACTTCAAACCCCCCCTGATGCAAATGGCTGAGAAACTCTGTTCTTAGTTGCCTACAATGCAAACATTTGAAGTGTCCTAAGTCTGAATGAGAAGGATCTAGTGGCTGGAATGGAGGTAACTGGGTCAAAGGAACATGATTCATCAACATGCAAAGCCTGTTCAAAGGGCAAGCAGCACTGTGAGCCCATAATGACAAAGTCTGACATACAAAGTCTGACTGTATTGCACAGGACTTACACAGATGTTTGCAGACCCATGGAAACCCCTTCTTGAGCTGGACACCACTACTTTGTGACATTCATTGATGGGCACTCTCACCATCTGGTGGTCCAGTTAATTAAGACCAAGGTCAAGGTCCTGGTGGATGCACCAAATTACCTTTGCAGTGATGGAGGTGGTGAATATACCTTGAAGGAGTTCAAAGCCTATCTGAAGGTCAAAGGTATTCATCATGAGAAGACAAATGCCTTCACACCTCAGGAGAATGGCATAGCAGAATGGATGAACCACACAATAGTCAAGTGCACATATGCAATGCTCAATGATGCAGGCCTAGGGGGACACATCAGCAAAACAGCACTTTTCCTCCAAAATGTCTTTACACACCACACAACCACATTTGCATCTATCATCATGAGAACTGGCCTGGAAGGTGTCACCTGCATACTGATTGCCCCATAAAAATTTTAGCCTACACTTAGATGCAAATTGTTGAGATCCTGTTCCCCTATTTCTCTGTACAGATCTGTATTACTAGGTACCTTTCTGTAGTGTCTGTACAGGTCTGTATATCTCTGTCAAGACAAGTGCTGTTTTGCTGATGCACTGTACTACATGCTACCCATATCATAAATTGCCTCCCTACAAAGTCACTCAAATCAAAATCTACTCCCTATGAGGCCTACACAGGGAACAAGCCTTCAATCACCCACCTTCAAGTCTTCAGGTGCATGGCACATGCTCATATTCCTGAAGAGAAATGTCAGAAACTTGATGTCAAGTTGCTCAAATGCACTTTCCTCAGATACTCAGAGAATAAAAGTGCTTACCTATGTGTTCATAGAGCCAGTGGGTGAATTATCAAGTCTCACAATGTTGTCTTCAATGAGGGGGCTGGAGGGGACCTTGACTGAGCCAAGATAGATGTGGTAACTAAGGAAACAAAGAGGTTGTTGGAGGATATAAATCTCCCCTGTATTGCAGGTCCTAGGTGCAATGTTTTGGGTGCTTACAGAATCACCTTAGAGTGGACTTAGCAGTACATTTCAGTCTGCTGAGGGTAAGCACATATGTATTTCACAGTATATTCCTTACTGACATCCTGTAGTAGCCTACAGATATATTTCAACAGAGGTTAGCACCTAGGGTTGAGCACCAAGGCACTGCAGTGAAGATAAATGCACCTCAAGAGGAAAAGCCCCCAGATCTCATGGATAAGAGTCTGGATGGGTGGGACAGTGATCCTGGGGACTGGGAGAGTCTATCCAACAAGGGATATAAGCTTATCAACCCACTGATCAAAGTGGATCAAGCCCACTCACCCTCTGAGCTTGAAAAGATACCACAGAAATTGAAATGCACCTAGAATGTCCCAATAGACCCCCTAGAACCTCTCAGCAGCCTCCAAGTGTGATGCCTCAACCTCCAGGTCCATATCCAGTGCCAATTCCACCTCCTACCCTCAGAAGGTCCTCCAGAGTGAAGAAAAAGCCCAGAAGAGATGATGACCCTCAATTCTTCATCAATGCATATGAGAGAAGGACATTAACTGTCAATGGGTCAGTGTGAGAGGGTGTAGCAGTGAGCAGCACTGAGGATGTGGCTTGAGAGCAGGAGGATGCAGCAAGGCAGAGTGGAGATGAGGCTGTGCCACAACAAGTACACACAGCTTACCAAGCAAGCATAGCATGTGATAACAAACCAACTACATTCACAGATGCCATGAGTTGCACTGATGCTGACCATTGGTTGTTGAAATGTTGAAGTTTTTCCCTTGATACTTACAATGGAGTGTCTTACATAATATTTTTTCTTTGCACTTAGGTTGAATATTTTTCCTCATGCACCTCAGACTTCTGACTACAAAGTTCTGAGGTAAAGTTCTTTTGATATCCCTTACAGCTACATTAGTGAACTACTTCCTTAGTTGCTCATTGTTACTAGGTAGCTGTTCCATTAAGACTTCTGACTACAAAGTTCTGAGTTGCTTGTTGTTGCTAGTCAACTGCTGGAACACTTCTTAAGAGGTTATGAGCCCCAAGCTCTGAATGACAGCAAGAACTCACAAACTCAGTATTACCTTGCTATACTAGAACAAGTCTTCAAAAGGATCTGTATCTGTAGCCCCCAAAGCTGCCCTGTTGGCAAGTGCAACAGCTTTGACCTCCACAGCAAAGGTCACACAAGCATCTAGTTGACTAGATGACATTCCATCACTAGCTGATGATGGAGCTAACTATCAAATGTGGAAATTCCATATGCAAAAAGTCTTAGGTGTCTGAGGCCTATGGGAAGTTGTTGCTGGCACAGAGATGACAGCTCCAGACCAGAACACACATCCTGACAAGCATGAAGAATGGCTCATCAAGGACCAAGAAGCCTGTGCTCAGATCACACTGACACTGAAGGATGAACCCCTCAGTGGTGTTTTGTATGCAAACTCTGCAGTGGAAACCTGGACAAAGTTGAGTGAATGGTATGAGGGGAAAGGGAAACAAACCATTGCATACCTTATTGGAGAACTCTTCCAAGGAACCCTAACAGAGGACATGTCAATGGAAACCCAACTTAATGTGATGCAGCAGAAATCATACATACTAAAATCCCTCAGCCAAACACTCAATGACTCACTAGTTGCTATTGCAATGGTGATATCACTTCCCCAATCCTACTCAACTCTTTGAACAATCCTCATGTCATCAGATGACAAGCTCTCAACTGAAGCTGTAATAGCCCAAGTCCTAGTTGAAGAGAAGTCACAACAGGCAACAAAGTCACACAGTGCACTCACAGCCAAAACAATGAAGAAAAAGTCCAAGGCCTCAGAGAAAAAGAAGACAAAGAAGTGTACTTATGCACCATGTGGACTAGTTGGCCATATGGAGGAGAACTGCAGGAGGAAGAAAGCAGATGAGGGAACCAAATCATCATCTCAACCAGAGAAAGACAAACCTAAAGAGAAAACTGCCAAGCTCTCAGTGAAGGTTGCACAAGTTGAACACTTCAACTCTTTGTAGCATGTGCATGCCCTGAAACCTCTTCATCTGAATGGGTAGTGGACTCTGGTGCATCAGCTCACATGAGCTGCCAATGAGCATGGTTCACCTCTTACCAAACTCTCATACCACCACACCCTGTCATCATCAGTGATGGCAGGTCAATCCAAGCTATAGGGAAAGGTCATATCAAACTTGAAATGAACCTGAAAAATGGTCAGACAAAAGGGACTATACTGCAGGACATACATTACATTCCTGAACTGGATACAAACCTAGTTTTGGTCCCATCCCTAGCTGCCAAAGGCCTCAATGTCTCATTTGAAGGACAACTATGCATCATATGTGTGGGCTCTGAGATAGCAACAGTCACAACCAAGCAATGGACTCTCTATGTCCTAGATGCAACCAACCCCTCTGGAAGTCACACTGCCTACATTGTAAATCAGCCCACCTTCCTTAACCCAGAAGAGCCAATCATTGCCCTGACCTCTCATGTCATGACATCCAAGGCTTCAGTTGCCACCTGGCACTGTCAACTGGGACATACAAATATAAAAAACATCCTAACCATTGATAAAAAGGGTATGGTAGTGGGAATGGAGTTATGAAATGGCAAGGAACCTAATGCAGCTCCATGCAAAGCATGCCTTGAAGGGAAACAACATTGCAAGCCTATACCATCCAAGTCAAATGTGGAAAACCCTACAGTACTGCACAGAACCTACTTGAATGTGTGCAGGCCAATGGAGACTATGGCATGAACAGGACACCACTACTTCATCACCTTTATCAATGCAAAATCTCACCACCTGGTGGTAAAATTAATCAAAATAAAGGACAAAGTACTCCCCCTTACCAAGGAGTATTTTTCTCATGCAGAGGCCAAAACCAGTGGCCACCCAAACTTCCTTTGCAGCAACAGAGGAGGTGAGTGTACCTTGAAAGAATTTGATGCCTATCTCAAGTCAAAAGGGATACATCACAAGAAGACCAACACATACACACCTCAAGAAAATGGCATAGCTGAATGAATGAATTGCACCCTTGTAGAGTGTGCACATGCTATGCTGAGTGATGCTGGCTTGCCTAACAAGTACTGGGGAGATGCTATCCTACATGCTGCCCACATAATAAATCATCTACCAACACAGGCATTGGAGCAAAAAATCACCCCATATGAAACCTTCACTGGAAATAAACCCAGTGTGTCACACCTTCATGTCTTCAGCCATACAGCACATGTCCACATTCCAGATGAAAAATGTCAGAAACTAGATGCAAAGTCACTTGAGTGTACACACCTTGGTTTTGCAGAGCATTGTAAGGTGTACACCTGTGTACATCATGCAACCAATCAGATCATGGAATCCCATGACATTGTCTTTGAAAAAGGGAGTGGAGAAAACAAAACAGGGGTTACAAAACAGCACTACTATGAGTACAGGACTACCTAATCAAATGGAAGAGGATGACTCTAGCAAGTCAGATGGAGGATCAGATGGACATCAGGCTGATGAAGTGGACCAGGAGACTCACAAGGTTGTTGAAATGAGCCAGAATATTGAAGCACCAGTTGCAATCATGCTCAATCAGCCTCAGAGGCTGAGGAAGGTTCTGGGGAGGCCAGGGGACTCAGGAGCTCAAATTATGAGCCAAAACTTGGTGAAACACACCTTCAGTGACCCAGGAAGATGATTCCATCAACACCTAAGCACCCCGAGGCTCCTTGAGGGCCACCAGCACCTTACCCACATCCTATCCCCCCTCCAGCAGTCAGAAGGTCCTCTCAAACAAGAAAAGTGCCTATTCATGATGATGATCAGTGCTATTTCATCAATGCATACAAGAGGAGCACCTTACCATCATGCAGTAGCCTAGTGGAAGAGAGAGAAAGCAAGAGAGAGGAGGGAGAGGCTGAGCCTGCTGCAGAGACAGAGCATGTTGATGTGGCCATACAATTGTCAAGTTACACTTGTGACTGTGACTTACTAAATGCTGCAAACACTGTTGGAGTTTCAGTGGTTTCACCTTCTTTCTTTATCTCTTAGTCATTGCACAGCCTTATGTAATACCTTTCTGCCACTTAGCTTGAGCATTCTTACTTTGTTGTACCTCACACTTGTTGACTAGAAGTCTAAGGTAAACTCTCTTTCTTTTACAGTTTCCTACCTTACTGAATGACTTGTAGTCACCCTCTCACAGGTAAAACCTTAGTCCAACAACCAACTTCTAAGAGGTTATGAGCCCCAAGCTCTAACATACTCAAATTATATTCAAACAAGTGGTACCACTAGCTACAAGATATGTCTTCAACATCTGCCTCCAAAGCTGGATCATCCCTACCTACTATGAAGGCAGGCACACCCTCAAGTGCAACCATGGCAGCAGCTGGAAGTGCCAAGGTCTCTCAGGGATCTAGTAGGCTCTACAACATAGCAGCTCTCACAGATGATGGTTCAAACTATCAGATGTGGAAACTTCAAATGGAGAAAGTCCTGTCAGTTTGAGGACTCTGGAATGTTGTTGCTGGTTCTGAGACACAAGCCCCAAACCCTACCTCCCACCTAGACAAACATGAAGAATGGTTAATAAAGGACAGAGAGACATGTTGAAGGATGAACCTCTGAGCAGTGTCATGTATGTGACAACTGCTGCAGATACCTGGAAAAAACTGAAAGAGCAGTATGAGGGTAAAGGAAAGCAAACCATTGCCTACATTATTGGCAAGCTATTCCAGGGAACACTTGCAGATGACCAACCCATGGAAACTCAACTGAATGCTATGCATCAGAAATCTCACATACTTGCCTCACTTGGTCAACCACTTGACAACTCTGTTGTGGCAATTGCCATGGTCATATCCCTTCCACAATCATACTCCACCCTCCATACTATCCTGATGGCATCAGACAATAAGCTCTCTGTTGACACTGTCAAAGCCCAAGTCTTAATTGAGGAAAAGACTCAACAGTCAGTGAAGTCACAATTGGCACTAACTGCCAAGATGACCACCAACAAAAAGTCCAAGCAAGCTGATAAGAAGAAAAAGAAGAAGCAGTGTACTTACAAACCCCACAGCAAAAGTGGGTGTATGGAGACCAAGTGTTATCAGAAGAAAGCAGATGAAGCAGCCAAGACTCCCTTGCAGTCAACCTCACAGAATGACAAGCATAAGGAGAAGGCTGAGCTGTCAGCCAAAGTTGTACAGGTTGAAGATGAAGAAGATTCTTCCCTCCAACTCTTCATGGCATGCACTTGTTCTGGCACAGGTGCATCAGAATGGGTCATCAACTCCAGTGCCTCAGCACATGGTTCATTTCCTTCCAAAGGTTAAACCCAACACAGCCAGTCATTACTGGTGATGGCAGATCAATCCTAGCCACTGGAAAGGGCAGAATCGAGGTAGCCATGCACCTTGACAATGGCAGTAAAACCCCTTCTATTCTATGGGATGTGTACTATGTACTGGACCTCAACACAAAGCTGCTGTCAGTACCAGCCTTAGCTTCAAAAGGACTGCAGGTTACCTTTGGTGAATGGGGGTGCAGGGTCCTTGCTGGAGACAAAGTCATAGCTCTAGCAACCAAACAGAAATCCCTATACATCCTAGAGGCAAGCGTCACATCCAGCAGTCACTCTGCATACATATCAAATGCACCAGAAGCACTTGACCCTTCAATACCACTGTCAGCTCTGTCCACCTGCACCACCATGTCTAGGGCTACACTCAAGGTCTGGCATTGTCAACTTGGACATGCAAACATAAAAAATGTCCTTAAACTCAAAGAGAAGGACATGGTTACTGGGATGGAACTGACTGGTTCTAAGTGTTAAGTTCAAGCCATCTCTGACAATCTCCGATGCTCACAGAGGCTGGGGGAAACAAGCGAAGATAGGCTGACAGTGGCTGAGGGTTGGCCAACACAGGCCAACAGAGAGTGACGATGGCCAAAGGCTGGCTGACAGTCATGACAGAGGTATGGGAGAGGGCATTGGGTTCAGCTCATGTGCTGCCCCCTTGTATGAGCTCAGCCCTCAGATTTCAGAGGTATAGGAGAGCCAGTATGAAGCTGACAAACTTAGAGGGAGGCCAGTCATAGACCACAGAGGGGTGAACTATGGTGATATTCATACTGAGGAACTGCCACCAAGTGTGGCAGGTTTATATATGGTACATGTGCCATCAAGGCAGTACAGTAATGGATCAGCAGGACTGACATAATGAACACTAAGTTTTCAAGGGGGACAGATGTCAGAAAACTTCACACAGAATGCAGGCTAGACAGTGGAGGTGAGGGTTGGGATAAAGGGACTGAGTATAACAGGAAAAGTACAGGTGGTATGGCTTTGGGGCACTCAACTGATAGCCAATCAGAGAGTGGGCCAAAAGCCTAAAGAGGCAACAACCCTGCAGTGTGCCATGTGGTACGACTGCTGTGCCATACCCAGATCAGCCCATAGTACCCAAGAGGAAAGCTAACCCCTATGGGGAGATCACCTGACCAAGGCGTGCTAATGGGTACTGGTGGCAGTGGTCACATGTGAGGACTGACAGGTGCTGACTGATGCCAACTGATGGAGACAGGTGGTGTCACGCACCAAAGGTGTTTGGCAATGTGAGCATGGACCCAAGGCTGAATGATGAAGAATGGAGAAGCCTAGCCCTAATGCACAGAATGACTGGAATGTCTAGCAGTCATTCATTGCACAAGAACCACCCTTAATGTTAGGGAAGAAACCGCTCAAGTGCCAAATAAAAGTTTTTGAGTGCCAGTTTACAGCATTCTGATTTTTCGAATATCTTGGTCATTTCTAAAGATATCGACATCATTCCCATGCTCACAGAAAGCTCTCGACCACGCCATCCTGCCTACCAAATTTGGTGATGATCCTCACCCTCCACGATTTTCTGCATCATTTCTGCCAACAAATGCCCATTTTGCCACTTTTTATTGTAATGGCCACCTCTTCGATGATCACTTCACTTGTCCCCTTCACCAGGGAGAATAACTACGAGTACTTGCCAGGAATCCCCACTAGCATTTGCCCTGAAGCCTCCTGGTTCATCCCTCCCTTGTCCATGCCCTCCCATCCTATCACTTTGGGACAGCAAGTTCTCCTTGTCAGTCTGACATCAAGGAGGACTTTCTTTGGTCGTCTCAGGTCTGTTGTCAGGCTTGAAAAATCATATGTGGTTGTTTCAGTCTCTCCAGTCAAAGAAGCATATGGATCCTTCACCCCTGTGCCCTGCAATGTCTACCTCTCAATCTCATCCTTTGTTCTTCCAAAATTGTGACAGGTTCAATACCAACTACTGTCATCCAGTCTATCTGATCACATCCATGATGAATTTGAGACACTTCTCCCTGCTCTTATGGGAGAAGACAGCCCTTCCTCCTCCTCAAACCCTCCAGAACACTAGCTGCAATTGATGCAGGTTGCTTTACAGAGAGGAGGAAAGGGGAAAGTTGCAAAATCCTATGCCCTGACTACCCTGGAGACCCCCAAAATTGGCCCCTGGCAGAAATCCCCACCATTCTTTGTTTGGAAGCACAGCAAGTTGCCCTAATCCATCTAGATCTCAGATCTAGGAGTCACCATGACTCATTTGCAGTCATATCCCTTAATCAGCAGTGACCAGTGTGCTTACTCATTCCCCTTTCACATTATTCATCCATTCCTTGATGACTCATTCCATTTTCAAATTGATTAGTGATAATCTTTGTCATGCTTACTGATTTTACTTACCAATCACTTACTGTCCTTACTCATCCTTACAAAGCCTTACCAATCCTTTACCAGTCCCCTTACCAATCACTTACAGATCACTTACAAAGTGTTGCTCCATATTTACTGCAGACTATGCTACCTTTTGTATATAGAGTACCAATACATTGACAGCAATCAAGCAGCTACTAGCCAAGCTACCAAGTCCCCTGCATAGGAAGCAGTCCCCTGTGTAAAGACTCACCTGCTCACTCATCATCATCATCATTAGCCTCATTCATTGTCACTTCTAAGCTCATCATCATCATCTCTGTTCCTGCAGTATCTGAGGCTCCATTAAGGGTCTATTTACTGTCCTCTTCATCATTCTACATCGCTTCTAGGCTCAGAGCAGCCTATTCTCTTTGCTTTTTCAGTCTTCCCCTGCTCCCCCTTCATCAGGAGCACCCATACCCTCTGCCCTAGCCCCCTCTAGGTGCACAGAACCCCTCCCCCATTTATTTTAAACAGATCCCTCAAGCCAAAGCCCACATAGGAAAACCACCAACTCGGCATTTGTCTTTGTGTTGGGTTTTTGGTGTTTTTGCCATTGATCCACATGTCGACTCACACCATGCATGTCCATTGACCCGAGATATGTGACAGGTTCCCCATCATTGTCACTATCATAGTACTCGCTGTAGATGTCGATGACTTCGTCATCAGCATCTGCTTCTTCCCCTGAATGTAGCTCCTGGTCTTCTTCACTATGGGAAGGTGCTTCGGCTTCCTGGGTTTCGGGGGTTGTGTTGGCATTATTGTCCTTGATGACCTCAGTGGCAAATAGCCTGGCCTTGCCAGTCTTACTGTCCTTCAAGGTGGTATCTTTCTGGTTGCACTCATTGGCATAGTGCCCCTCCTTCCTGCAGCAGTAACACTTGATATTTTGGCATGGTGGGCCAGAGTCCTTCCTCAGACTCTGGCCTACTGGCATGTTCCTTCTCTTGTGACTGGCTCCAGTCACACATTGCCCCTGCAGCTTGGATGATTCTCCTCTCTGGAAGCATGTGTTATCCAATGCCTTTCTGTACAGCACATTCCCCTTCTGGGTGTATCTGTAGTCCCCATTGGTGTACTGCCTATTGCCAACTCGGTTGTCCGAGTTGGCAGGACGAGTCCCAGCTTGTTTAGACTGCTGGACTTGAGTGTGATTATTGATGAGCTTCAGCACACTCTCCATCCTTTGCACTTTGATCAGGATTTGGTCCATCGGTGTATGTTCTGCCGATACACCTCTAGACTTGAGGACTCCTTCTGCAATGGGCAGAGGGAGTCCATTGATGAATTTCCTCTTCATGGAGTATTCATCTGGCAGTTGGACCATCCTGGATGCCCTGCACTTTGGGTCATTGTAGAAGGCAAGTACTCCCTTAGTGTCACATCCGTGACACGTGACTACCGTCCGGGTCGAACTCCGGATAGTGTTAGCTAAGTTCTAGGCCTTCAGTACTCCGTTCCATGATGGCACTCCATCCTATTCTTGTTCACTACCTTTGTTCTGTTTATAGTTTCTATGTTTAGTAATAGTTTCCCTCACTTCGTTTTTAGTTACCGTTCCGGCCTTTGATGACTAATCATCCCACTTTCCGGTTGACCGGTGACTACCAGCTTAGCTTACTAATACCTTACTAATATCCTCAGTCATCCGCATTGCTCTCCGGTAGTCCGCTTGTTCCGGACATTGCCTTCGAATGTTCTCTGTAGTATAAAAGTCCTGTACATACTTCGTTATACCTCAGTTCAAATATCGAATAAGATACTCTTCGATCTCACTCGATTCCAGTAACCTCCTGGATAGATCCGACCCCCAGAACTCTGCAAGTCTAGTATACAAGGTTGTGTACTAAACTCCGACATTCCGGACTTTCGACCTAACCTCGCCCCCTGACCTCGGACCCCCTCGGAGACCATAGAGAACCAGTCTTGACAGTATATTCGAACTCATACTTGCACGAGTTCACCCACTCATATCCCCATGACCATGACCACTCGACTTCGCTCTCATTCCCTCGCAGCGGAAGCTTCGGAGCAGGCCGCTGTAAGCGACCTTCACCAGTCAAGCGCTCGTATCGCGATGGCTAGCAACCGACGACCTCCACCGTCTGTCAGTCAATTCCGAAGTTTCTCCGCCAGAGGAACCCCTTCCCCAATTACCCCTAGAGCTGGTTCGTCCAGCAGACATTCTGCCACCACTATCCATCGAACCCCGGACTTTCCCGGAGGAGATGAACCCGACGGTAATAATCCCGGAGGTGATGACCCTGGCGATGATGACCCTCATAACAACGATGAAGACGACGAAGACGACAATGACCCTTTCGTCGATGCACCAGAAGACTTAGACCCCCAGCTGGCAGTCTTACAGAATCTGGCAACAGCTGTCGATCGTCTATCACGCTCCACTCGACGCCCTGATGATACATCGTCTTCTAGGGCCAAAGTCTGAGAACCTGACACCTTTGATGGCACTGAACCACATAAACTCTGGACCTTCTTGGTCCAATGTGAACTGTGTTTCCAAGATCGTCCCAGAGCCTTCTGCCAAGATAGGAACAAGGTCACGTTCGCTCAGTCGTACCTCAAGGGCATGGCCCTTGAATGGTTCAAGCCTGACCTCCTAAACAGCAGAGATCCAGCTGACCGTCCCCTCTGGATGGACAGTTGGTTGGATTTCGTAGCGGAGCTCCAGACCACCTTCGGACCTCACAACCCCGTTGCTGACGCCGAACACCAACTTGACCACCTCCACATGAAAGAAACCCATCGTGTCAATCGCTATGTGGTGGACTTCAATCGCCTAGCCTCCCAAGTCCGAGGCTATGGAGATGGCACCCTTCGTCACTTGTTCTACTCCAGACTCCCGGATCGTATTAAGGACAAAATCAGTAGGGTCGGCAAACCAAATACCTTGTATGGGCTACGCGCACTAGCCCAGGAGATTGATGCGCGCTATTGGGAACACAAGGACGAGGTCACTCATCAGACCAAGTCCTCTGGAGGAAGCTCCAGTAACAACACCGGTAACAAAGGAAACTCCAGCAAAGGGGACAAGCAGAAATCCAGTGGAAATACTCCAGCTAGTCCCAACACCCCCACTCCATCCACCTTGACTCCTAAACCTCAGAATCAGCAGCCTTCCGGACAACCCTCTGGCCTTTCCAACAAACTTGGAAAAGATGGAAAGTTGACTCCAGCTGAAAGAAAGAGGCGTTTCGACCAGAACCTTTGTATGTTCTGTGGAAACGCTGGACATAAGGCTAGGGAGTGTCCCAGGTCAACTTCTTGTGCAGCTAAAGTCCGTGCAGCTACGGCAACTGAGTCAGAAGCCAAACTGACTGTCTCTGTTGAGGCAAAAAAATAGAGCACAGCTCTCAGAACTCCGCACAGCCTGGGAGTTGCGTTGACACTGACTGTGCACCTATGGAGGCACACCTCAACGCATCCGCTCTTTCAAACCCAAGATCCCTAAAGCCTTTTGTATCTCTTGACTCCTATGATACTCTGAGATTTCCAGCCCTAATAGACTCAGGTTCTACCCATTGTTTCATAGACTCGGACTTTGTCAATAAACACGATCTTTCCACATATGATGTTCCGCCTCTCACTCTCTGTCTGTTCGATGGTATGACTACGACCTCAATCACTAAAGCCTCCAACCTCGTCACCTGCTTTCCTTCCAGAGATGTCACCGAAATAACCTGCTATGTAACTCCATTGGATTCGGAGTGCAAGATAGTACTTGGGCATAACTGGCTCACCCGCTACAATCCGTCGATTGATTGGGTATTGAGCAGTATTAAATTCCGAGACCTTGCACCTCGTCTGCCAGCACTGACGTCACCCTCTGACATGGAATCTTCTCCAAGAAACTCCGAAGAGTCCCTTCCGGACTCTCCACCTGTCTCATCCACACCCCTTGATTCGGTTGACTACTCTACTCCACCCGGCCTTTGAGCACCACACATCTCTCTAATCAACACGGCGGCTTATGTCCGTGCTTGTAAGTTAGATGGCTCCATCCAGTTCTCCCTCCAAGTTCATCCACAAGACTCCCCTAAACTCTGGGCTGCCTCTGTGCAGGACACACCGGACTTATCATCAGTTCCATCGGACTATCACGACTTCGCTGATGTGTTTAGCAAGGCCAAGGCTTCTACCCTTGCGCCTCACCGGGAATTCGATCTGAAGATAGAACTAGAGGAAGGAACTACTCCACCGCTGGGAACCCTCTACTCCCTTTCACCGGTTGAGCTTGCTGCTCTCCGGACTTTCATCGACGAAAACCTCACTACTGGCTTTATCCGCCCCACATCTTCCTCCCATGCCGCACCTGTCCTTTTCGTCAAAAAGAAGGATGGCTCACTTCGACTCTGCGTTGACTTCAGGGGTCTCAATAAAATCACAAAGAAGGATCGCTACCCACTCCTGCTTATCTCGGACTTACTCGACTCTCCTAGCCATGCTAAAGTCTATACTAAAATCGACCTGTGCCATGCCTACCATCTAGTGCGCATTGCCGATGGAGATGAATGGAAAACGGCTTTCCGGACTCATTATGGATCCTATGAGTGGCTTGTGATGCCATTTGGACTTACCAATGCCCCTGCAGCATTTCAATGCTTTGTCAACTCCATCTTTGCGGACCTATTGGATGTATGTGTCGTTGTCTACCTGGACGACATTCTTATCTACTCCGACGATATAAAAAACCACAAAAAACATGTTCGCGAGGTTCTTTGCAGACTCCAGGAGCACAGTCTCTATGCCAAACCAGAAAAGTGCGAGTTTCACTCCCAGTCCATTGAATACCTTGGATTCTTCTTATCTCCTGACGGTTTAACAATGTCCGAGGACAAGGTTAAGGCCATCCGAGACTGGCCTGAACCTCATAAAGTAAAGGACATTCAGTCCTTCCTTGGCTTTGCCAACTTTTACTGTCAATTTATCAGTAACTACTCAGATATAGTGGTGCCCCTCACTCGTCTCACACAAAAGAATGTCCCTTGGGACTTCTCCGAAGTTTGTCGGACCTCTTTCAATCGCCTCAAGGAAGCTTTCTCCACAGCCCCTATCCTTACCCACTTCCAACCCGGAGTTCCAATCACGGTCGAAACTGATGCTTCAGACTACGCAGTAGCTGGTATCTTGTCCATCACATGCCCAGACGGAGAGATCCGTCCAGTGGCTTTCTATTCATGGACTCTGACCGCTCCGGAGTTAAACTACGATACCCATGACAAGGAGCTGTTGGCAATTCACGAAGCTTTCTGGACTTGGTGTCACTACCTTGAAGGACCTGCATTCCCAGTGGACATTGTCACGGACCACAAGAATCTCGAGTATTTTTCCACTTCCAAGGTCTTGACCAGGCGTCAAGCATGTTGGTCTGAGTACCTCTCCCAGTTCAATATGATCATCCGTTTCCGCCCTGGGAAACTCGGAGCTAAGCCTGACTCCCTGACTAGACGATGGGACGTCTACCCCAAAGAGGGGGATAAGGACTTCACCTGAGCTAACCCACAGAATCTCCACCCTGTTTTCACCTCTGAACAACTCTCGAATTCGCTAAGGGCCACATATCTCGAAACTCCAGTACTACGCGCTAGCATGATCATGGATGTTGAGCAACTCCATGCTGACATCAAGTCTGCCCTACAGTCGGACACTATTAGTAAACTCCACCTCACAGACCGTTCCAATCCTTGCTGGCTAGTCGATGATGACGGACTACTATGTCTAGATGGTCGCATCTACGTCCCGGATGTCGATGACTTATGACTACGAGTACTCCAGTATAAACACGACCACCCTTTGGCTGGTCACTTCGGACAAAACCACACACTCGAGCTCGTCCGTCATGATTATACCTGGCCAAGTGTCTGTACCTTCATCAAAGACTATGTCAAATCCTGCACAGCTTGTGCACGAGCTAAGACTCCGAGACACAGACCGTATGGTATGTTAAAACAGTTACCAGTTCCGGAAAGACTGTGGAACTCTATATCCATGGACTTCATTGAACAACTACCAAACTCCGGAACCTATACTTCCATACTGGTTGTAGTGGATCGTCTCTCCAAGCAAGCTATATTCATCCCCACTGACGATACCATCACTTCCCCACAGCTGGCACAACTCTTTCTGCTCCATGTGTTCTCCAAGCACGGAGTACCATCCCATGTGACCTTGGATCGAGGCACGGAGTTTGTGTCACATTTCTTCCGATCCCTAGGCAAGGCATTAGACATGAAGCTCCACTTCACGTCAGGATATCATCCCGAAGGCGACAGTCAAACAGAACGGACTAACCAGACACTAGAGCAGTACCTCTGGGTATATTGCAACTACCAGCAAGACAACTGGTCCGAACTGCTACCACTCGCGGAGTTTTCATACAACAACGCTCCGAGTGCCACTACTGGAGTTTCACCTTTCTTTGCCAACAAGGGATATCACCCCAATGTAACCATTCATCTGGAGAGAGATCTCACATCTTCCAGAGCAAGGGACTATACAGTGGACTTAGATTCGCTGCATGCATACTTGTGTGAAGAAATGACAGAAGCCCAAAAAAGATACCAAGGTCCAGCTGATGCTAGGAGATCTCCACCACTGGACTTTAACATCGGAGATTTGGTCTATGTCAAGGCCAAATACTTCAGGTCTACTAGACCCTCCAAGAAACTCTCGGAAAAGAACTTAGGCCCGTATCCCATTATCACACGCATTGGTTCCTTATAGTTTACAATCCATCTACCTGACTCTATGAAGTCCGTACATCCCATCTTCCATGTTTCCCAACTGGAACTAGCAACTCCGAACATCATTCCTAATCGTATCCAGCCACCACCCCCATCTGTCGAAGTCGATGGAGAACCCGAGTACGAAATCGAACAAATCCTAGATTCCAAGTTGGATCATCGTAGGCATCAATGTCCGTTGTTATACTTGGTCAAGTGGGCAGGCTATGAAGGCACGGATGAAGAAACGTCCTGGTTAGTAGCTACAGAACTAGAACATGCCATTGACCTCGTCACGGACTTTCACAACGTGTACCCAGAAAAACCCGGCCCATTGGAATCTGTCACTCGGTCTTCTTAAGACCTCACACTATCGGTTCATCGATACAAACTCCGTTGTAACATGAAAAAGACTCAGAAAAGAAAAAAGAACAAATATATTCGGATGGGGGGGAAAAGGACATGCTAAAGACGAAGGTACAACAGAAAAACTAATAACTAGACGTCATCGGCATTTTGAGCCTGGCTCACCAAGGCCATCGTCATGGTCTTCAGAGCCTCGAACGACTCCTCCAAAACTCCTGACAGATCCCGGATGTCCCCAGCCAGAGTCGCGATGGTGGTGTTGTTCTTCTGTAACAATTTCATGACCTCCCCTAGTCTCCTATTGAGCACCTCGGCCACGGAATCCTTACGAGGTGGCAGTGTCCTCAGAACCCGAGGACGACTCACCGTCTCGACATCCGGGGTGTCCTCCATCACCTCATCGTCCCCGTCGTCCATGTCTACGACAACCTCCATCGATGCCTTTGATTTCCTATGGCGCTTCCGTTTCTCACCACCTCGGGGGGACGTCGTATCAACTGGTCTCTTCTCCATATCTGTCGTCCGAGTGGTCAAGTCGCACTTAGCTTTTAATTTTTGACACCGGACACACGATTTGCTGCATCCAGTCCCAGGTTTACACTCCTCGCTGGCTTTGACGCACATACTGCACCCATTAGGCCTTTCGATGGCCTTGCCAGTCGAAGCCGGGACCTGCTAGGATTTTTGAAGTGTCAATATGGATTTTCGTGCAATGTTTTGTGCTACTCACCGAGGACCCCCCTGCTTGTTGAGCCCGTCTCGTCTCCTCTTCGAGTCATTTACGCTCGGCCTCCAACTCCCTGATTCGTTTTGCCTTGGCCTCCTGCTCTTTACGGACCCTCTCGGCCTCTTCGGCCTCGAGCTCTCTTTGGAGAGCAAGGCATTGGCGGCGTTGCCTTTCGTCAAACTTCGCCATTTTCACTGTTACACTATCCCCCAGCTTATCCTCTAGCTCATCCGGGAGAGCCGTCTCCCACGGCACGATAGTTTGCAGACGGGGGGTTGATGATGACATAGTGGACGGATAATGCTGGGTTGGACTTAGAGAGATTTCCGTTGAGTCTTCACTCCATGAAAATTTTCAAACCCAGACAATACAGACTTCGAAAACTCCATGCATACGATAATCGGTTCAATGCCTCGAGGGCTCGGCCCTAAGAGGGGGATACTGTCACATCTGTGACACGTGACTACCGTCCGGGTCGAACTCCGGATAGTGTTAGCTAAGTTCTAGGCCTTTGGTACTCCATTCCATGACGGCACTCCGTCCTATTCTTGTTCACTACCTTTGTTCTGTTTATAGTTTCTATGTTTAGTAATAGTTTCCCTCACTTCGTTTTTAGTTACCGTTCCGGCCTTTGATGACTAATCGTCCCACTTTCTGGTTGACCGGTGACTACCAGCTTAGCTTACTAATACCTTACTAATATCCTCAGTCATCCGCATTGCTCTCCGGTAGTCTGCTTGTTCCGGACATTGCCTTCAAACATTCTCTGTAGTATAAAAGTCCTGTACATACTTCGTTATACCTCAGTTCAAATATCGAATAAGATACTCTTCGATCTCACTCGATTCCAGTAACCTCCTGGATAGATCCGACCCCCAGAACTCTGCAAGTCTAGTATACAAGGTTGTGTACTAAACTCCGACATTCCGGACTTTCGACCTAACCTCGCCCCCTGACCTCGGACCCCCTTGGAGACCGTAGAGAACCGGTCTTGACACTTAGCAGGGGAGTACTTGGTGTTGTTGTATCATTCAGCAGCATTTTGTGTGGACACTTTGTGTATGAATTGGGTGAACATGGCGCATATGAAGTCTTCAAACATCCAGTTGCAGATTGTGCAATCTGGGCTGTCAACCTCTTGGTCAAACCATTGCATGGCCATTCCTTCCAGACAGGTCCCAGCATACATGATGCAGTCTGCATCATGGGCTGGGCCTGTCACCTTGTATACCTTCAACCAGTGCAAAGTCTGGTTGACCCATTCATCAAAGGCATCGATGTTGTCTTGGCCTTTATAATATTTAGGTTGTGCGATCTTTATGGCTTTCACTTCTGGTCCTGTGGGAGCCATGTGATGGCCTACCGCTTCATATATTCTCTGATGATATTTTTCTAGGAGCGATTCCATGTAGCCACTCATGCCAGGGGTCAGCCCTCAGTGTGAGTGAATTCCTTGTGATTGCCCACAGTATCAGCGATCACATTCCTCCTCATCATCATCTCTCTGGTTTCGATGAGGAGCTGGGGGTCCTCTTCTCCCACAATCATCGTCACAATTGTCACAATTATTTCTTCAATGGTAATCCTTGTCCAGATCATCGTCTGGGTTGTCATCTGGGTTGTTGCCTGGGTGTCCTGTGCCAGTTCCCCAGACGTAGGTTTCTTCTTGTTTGAGACCTCTTCCCATGTGAGGTGGGATATCGTGATCCAGCCAGTTGTTAGCTGGTTGATACCTGGCTGTCTCCACTCCATGAGGGTTCTCTCCTTGTGGAGTGTCTTCATGTCTGTGGTCATATCTTGCAGGCTCGTCTTCATAGTGGACTTCCCTTCATATCATGCATGCAGGGGCTCGGCCTTCCTTGCCAGTTCTGTCATGTGCACTTTTGATGTTGGGCATATCCATGAGGTCATATAACTTTCTGAAGGTGCATACCTGGTGACCCCGTTTGGCATGATCACCGAAGTTCTCCCATTGGGAGGTGCACTTGGCCAGGATATCTTTGAGTTCTCAGATGAACTCAGGGAAGGTGGGTGGCTTTTTTCTGGTATCAGGACCTTCTTTTTCTTTTCCTTTCCCTGATCCTTCTGCTCTCATATTTTCTATGAGAGCAGTTTTGGTAGTCAGCTTGGTCAGGGCACTAGGCCTGTCTTCTAGGATTATGGCAATATCGGCCTCATTGGGAGTCTCTCGTGCGATTGTCTCAGATGATTGCACTTGCTGGTATCCATCTGTCCTCTCCAATGGTGGCGGATCATCACCATATAAATCCTCTCAATCCTTATCAGGCTCGAGGGGTTTTGATGCACTGTGAGAATTCTTTTTCTGCAGTGCAGATCCCTTGTTCGACTTGGGTGCCATAACATGTTCGGGTGTTTAAAAAATTGTAAAGGTTTGTCCTTCTTTTCCACTTAGTTACTTATCACTTGAATATAAACATGGCCAGTGTTATATTGAGTGGCAAAGTATGGTAGAATAGAAGTTACTCTTTGTGTATCTCGAGTGCCTGTTATGTACGGGCACTCATCCTTACATAATCTATACAGTACCGGAGTCCAACTGTCTCAATGGACTCCACACTGGCCCCTGACTCACATAGGGGCTAAGCACACTTCAACTATTAAGTACCTATCTACAGGTAAGGAGGGGCTAGCCCTCCTTACAATAAACTGGCACTTGAAAACTTTTATTCAGCACTTGAGCAGTTTCTTCCCTAACATTAAGGGTGGTTCTCATGTGAAGGATGACTGCTAGATGTTCCAGTCATTCTGCACATCAGGGCTAGGCTTCTCCATTCTTCATCATTCAGCTTTTGGGTCCATGCTCACGTCGCCAAACACCTTTGGTGCATGACAGCAGACATGTCAGCCAGGTGACATGGGTGGTGGTCAGTGTCAGGTGTAATAGGAAGAGGGTCTAGGGTCATTGGGTGGCTTGGGGGAAATGGAGGAGGGCCAGAATGAGGCATGGGTATGACACTAAGGACCATGATGTGTCTATATGCAAAGCCTGTCTAAAAGGGAAGCAACACCATGAACCCATAATGACAAACACTGCAAGCATTTCACTGTTTTTCTTCAGAAAACATGCTGAAAAAAGGGAGGGAAGAGATACTCTTTTATTTCCAATGTTCAGAAAGAAAAAATGCAAAAATAATGTTTTATTTTCTTCCAGAGAACATGAATTGATGCTAGTTCCAATTAGAGTAGAAGCTAATGGACACTACCATCAATCCATGTTTTTTGGATGAACATAAAATATTATTTTTGCATTTTTCCCTTTCAAACATCAAAAATAAAAGAGTATCTCTTTCCTCCATTTTTTCACCATGTCTTCTGAAGAGACATTGTGGAATGCTTGCTGTGAAAGTCAGATGTGCAAAATCCAAGCATCCTTCTTTTCATTGAAGAAAGACTACAAATTAGGCAATATTTATGTGGCCAAAGTACAGTAGTTAAAATGATAAGTTGTATGCTGAGGCTTGTGTGAAAAACATACAACTTATCATTTTAACTACTGTACTTTGGCCACATAAATACTGCCTAATTTGTAGTCTTTCTTCAATGAAAAGAGTAGATTATTGAATCCCAAAACATGGGAAGATACATTTACAATGTTTAATGCATGTTGCACTCCAGATCATGCTGGAAAAAAAGTCATAATTATTTGACCTGCAATGATTTCACATGATTCCATACCATTTTTTGGGGAGTGATTGACAATAAAAATTCTGCATATTTTTACAATAACTTTGGCAAAAACATCCCAAATTAAAGAGTATCAGTTTCTTCTCTTTTTTGTGGATGTTTTTAGCCAAAAAATCATGAAATGCTTGCAGTGACAGCTGGCTTCAAAAGTTGCTGAGGTAAGCAAACAAACATATATAAACCTGCTCACTCCAGCACCACAACTCTTTCCACTACCACCACCATCTCCCTTCATCATTGTCATCATCCCTCCCTCTGATGATCCACCAGAGGGAGGGGGTGGGTTCCCTGTGAGGCTGTGCCCCACTTAGCATAGATATGTAGTCCCTGTAGAATAGATAGGTAGTCCCTGTACCATGCCTGTAGTTAAAGTGATTTAATAATAATATAATTCAATTACTGGTTAAAATTCTACATGTTAAGTTGAGTGGATGGGATCTGTATACTGAAACAGTCTGGGGTAGGTCTGTACAGGTCTGTAGACTGTACAGACCTGGACAGAGGGGGGTGGTTCTGCTGATGTACCTATTGAAAGGGCTGAAAACAAGAGGTTAGAGAGGGTGTGAGAGGCAGAGGAAGCAGCCACAGAGCATGAGGAAGCATTGAGGCAAAGCAGAGATGAGCACAGTCAGCCACAACAAGTGCACACTGCTTACCAAGCAAGCACAGCATGTGACAACAAACCAAACACATTTGCAGAGGCAATGTGTCACTCAGATGCTGACAGTTGGTATGCAGCCATGGCCAATGAACTGTCAAACATTGCAAAGATTGGGCTGTATGAGGAGGTTCCACACCTGCATGACTAGAAGGTCATAGACTCAAAATGGGTGTACAAGATCAAAAGAGGACCAAATGGTGACATTGAAAAATATATGGCTCATCTGGTAGCAAAGGGCTTCACCAAGGTCTACAGTGTTGACCATATGGAGACCTTTGCACCAGTAGCTAAGTTCTCAACCATCCATTTTTTACTTGCACTCACAGCTCAGCACAATCTTGAGATCCATCACATGGATGTCAAGTCTGCTTTTCTGAATGGTAAACTCAAGGAGGAAATCTACCTATGGCCTCCCCCTGGGTTCTGAAACTCAAATGATACTGTATGGCACCTCTATCATGCACTGTACAGACTCAAACAAGCTCCAAAAGCTTGGTATACCAGACTCAGAGAATTGTTCATGTCTCTTGGATTCACCCACAGCTATGCCAACCACAGCCTGTTGTTCAAGGTCAAGGACAGGACCCTTATCATTGTCACTGTATATGTAGATGGCAAACTTATCCTTTTGAAGAGCCATGAGGCTATTGACCAGCTCAAAAAGCAATTATCTGCAGAGTATGATCTATCAGACTTGGGTGAGGCACACTGGATCCTCAGTATGGAGATTATTTGAGACAGGGACAAAGGTACTATCAAGCTATCACAGAGATGCTACATTGAGATTATTCTCAAATGCATGGGTATGCAGGATGGCCATACTGTTGCCACCACAATCAAGCTAAATCTCAAGCTTGAGAAGCTTGAATCCCCAGAGTGCAACCTCAAGTTGTATCAAAGTAGGCTTGGTGCCCTGATGTATGCCATGTTGGCTATGCATCCTGACCTTGCTTTCACAGTGGGCATCCTAAGCAGACATGCTGCCTCCCCTGGTGACCATCACCTCTCTGCACTGAAGTGAGTATACTACTACCTATGAAAAACAGCTGATGCTCATCTCTCATACTCAAAGTCCTCCCCAGGTTCACTGATTGGGTTTACAGATGCAGACTGGGCTGCAGACATAAATGACCATTGTTCAATAAGTGGCTATGTATTTTTACTGTCTGGCAGTGTAGGGAAGGCAAGCTCCCTAGTAGGATATGGAGTGGGGAAAGAGTAGTTGAGGAGGTCTGGCTTTATTTTATTTTTCTAAGGGGCTAGATCCCCAATTTGTACATGGGATGGGGACTTAGGTGTGAGGTGAGAGGGTGATTAGTAAGCAAAGTTGGAACTGGGACTTGAGTTGTAGTAGATACACTAATCACTACCATAGAGGCTGAAGAGCACAGGCTGGTGAGACCAGCCTGTGGCAGCTTCTTGTTGCTGCCATCCTTGAGAGTGAGGCCAGGGCATCCCTAGGGGAGTCCTAGGGTGGAGTGATTGAGAGGTTTTTCAGGTTTTCAGCTAAGTGTTTCAGTCTCTTTTCAGTTTCATTTTCCTACTAGTTCTCTTCTCTAGACAGGGTCCCCAGGACTCTAAATAAGCCTATTAGATCCCCCCCTAGCCTATTTCTATTGAATTTCCTTCAGCAGAGCAGTAAGCCAGTCTTCTAAAAAGCAAACATCCATAGCCTTGTCAAGCACTGAGGCCAAGTATATGGCCATATCTGCTGCTATGAAGGAACTTATTTGGCTTCACACACTCTTTCATGAATTGGATGCACATTAAATCACACTCCCCAGTCCCCTATTTGTCAACAACCAATCAGTGATTGCACTAACTGGTAATGCCATGTTCCATGATTGCACAAAGCATATTTCCATTCATCACTTCATTCAGGAGAAAATAGAGGATGATGAGCTCATCATAAAGTATGTGTCCACTACAGAGCAGGTTGCAGATGTCCTCACAAAGGGTCTCTCTCAAGACAAACATTTTCTTTTTTCTGATGGTATGGGACTTATCTTCTAAGGCTTAGTTCACTGAGTGGACATGTTGGAGTTTCAGTGGTTTCACCTTCTTTCTTTATCTCTTAGTCATCACACAGCTTTATGTAATACCTTTCCACCACTTAGCTTGAACATTCTTCCTTTGTTGTACCCCAGACTTGTTGACTAGAAGTCTGAGGTAAACTCTCTTTCTTTTACAGTTTCCTACCTTACTGAATGACTTGTAGTCTCCCTCTCACAGGTAAAACCTTAGTCTGACAACCAACTTCTAAGAAACACATCCTGTGACAATGAGCCCACCACTTCAATGAAGCCATGGGCCATGCAGATGCTAATCAATGGTACAGTGCAATGATGGACAAGCTGAATACCTTTGTGAGGATAGGCCTGTATGAGGAGGTGCCATGACCATGTGATTGCAAGGTAATTAACTTGAAATGGGTTTTTACACTCAAACGAGGCCCTACAGGTGACATAGAACAATACAAGACATGTCTTGTAGCCAAAGGATTTACCCAAGTCCAGGGTATTGACTACACTGACATGTTTGTGCCAGTGGCTAAGTTCTCTACCATATGAGTATTACTTGCACTCATGTTGGAGCATATAAATCTCCACTATATTGCAGGTCCTAGGTGCGATGTTTGGGTGCTTACATAATCACCTTAGAGCGGACTTAGCAGTACATTCCTAGAGTTCCCTCAGTAGCTCACAGCCTACTGAGGGTAAGCACTTACATATTTCACAGTTTATTACTTACTGACATCCTGTAGTAGCCTACAGGTACAGTACCCTACTTAGTAGCTCACAGCCTACTGAGGTAGCCTACAGATTATATTTCAAGAACTCACTGTTGAGAGGAAGCTGTAGGCAGCCTCAGTAGTGACACAACTACTAATGATATTAGTATACCTGTAGGCAGCTACAGGACTTCAGTAAGTAAGTACTGGATATGAATATGTGCACTGACCCTCAGTAGTGACACAACTACTGAGGGAACAGTGAGAAAACACACTACTAAGTGCACTCTAAGCACTTATGTAAGCAGCCTAAACTCGCACACAAAGTCTAGTGTACCACAGTGGTGGTTTATGCCACACCACTCACAGCTAAATATGACCTTGAAATTCACCAGATGGACATAAAGTCTGCCTTTCTCAATGGCCAGCTTGAAGAAGAGATCTACCTATGGCCACTGCCTGGGTTTCAAACCTCAGATGACAAAGTCTGGCATCTATATTGAGCACTCTATGGCCTGAAACAGGCACCCAAATCTTGGTATAAACATTTGAAAGACATATTCAAGTCATTAGGCTTCACTTGTAGCAATGCTGACCACAGCCTCTTATACAAAGTCAAAAATGGCATTCTGCTGATCATTGCCATCTATGTAGATGACAAACTCATCCTCTTGAAGAGCCATTGTAGGGAGGGAAGCCTCCCTACTAGGGTTTTTATTATATTTCATTGTTTCTACTTACAGTTTTGTTTTTTATCTTTACTCTACCTTTTTTTACTTAGTATTTGCATGCACTTTGGCTTATGTAAGCCAGTACTTGCACTTAGTGTTATGGCCTTAGACAAATGCCACAGGCTCGCTACACCCAATACTAGACAAGAGGAAAGATGAGAGAAGAGGAGACTTTAGAAGCGGCTTTTAAGGTTGAAACCCAAAGTGAACTAGCTTGGAGCTAGCTGGGCTATTGGAACGGACATATATACTAGAGTACATGAGGCTAAGGTGAGGCACACACGAGGAAAGCATAAGGCACGACATCATAGTGACATCACCATGACATCACAGTCCAGACCAGTCTAGCCCTAGGCCACATGGCACACACGTGGTCAAGATCCAGACGAGTCCACAGATAAGAGAGAAGATAAGATAAAGAGACCAGATAAGATGAGAAAGCAAGCAAGGAAAAGAAAAGAAAACACATATCATAACACTATCCCCCCCTAGGGGTCGACTTCCAGGCAACAGAAAACAGAACGGCAAGAGGTGAAGTTTTCATAAGGAGAGAAGAGAGCAGCGAAGTGGGCAGAGTCGATTCCCCAAAGTTTTCGCAGTGCAGATGGGTGAGATTTGTAGAAGTCATGTAGCACCTCAGGAGAGCCCTTTAGATTTGATTCAGGTTCCCAAGTGTGGTCCTCAATGCCATAGCCCCTCCAATGAACAAGGAACTCTAGCTTGTTTTGTTTAAGGCGAGAGTCCACAACAGACTTGACTTCAAACTCCTCATCACGGTCCTCCACACCCACCACTGGTCCTGGCCAAGTAACCTTCTGCCCCTCAAGAGGCCCCTTGTACGGCTTTACCCGAGACACATTGACCACCAGGTGTCATGCCTGTGCTTTGCCCTGGCTACTCGCTAATTCCGTCAGCCACTCCGACACCCCTAGACCCCTTTCCGAGTACCCCCGACCAGCTACCACCCCTACCCAACGACCACCGCCACACATATCCCACGGCCAACGCAGCTGCCAATCGGAATACCGTCGGTATCCTTCGGCATTGGTCGGCACCCTTTGGCATCAGTCAGCATATGCCTAACTTCTCACATGACCATTACCAGTGTAGCTCGGCAACTCTCCGGGGTCAGGTGACTACCCATCAGGGGCCAGCTTTCCTCTTAGGTGTTACGGGCTGGCCTAGGCACGGCGCAGCACCTGTACCGTATGGTACACCGCAGGGTCGTCGCCTCTTTAGGCTTTTGGCCTACTGTCTGATTGGCTATCAGCTGACTGCCCTGAAGCCATACCGCCCGTCCCTTCCCTCTTATAATCAGTCCCTTTATCCCGACCCTTACCTCCGCTGTTTAGTTTGCATTCTACATGAAGTTTTCTGACGTCTGTTCCCCTTGAAAACTTATAGTGCTCCTTATGTCAGTTTCGCCGTTCTGTTACTGTACCGCCTCGATGGCATGTACCGTATATAAACCCGCCGTGCTCAGCAGTGATTCTGCAGTATGAATATCACCATAGTTTACCCCTCCACGGTCTACGACTGGCCTCCCCTAAGTTCATCGGCTTTGTACTGACTCTTCTATTCCTCCGAAATCCGAGGGCTGGGCTCATACAAGGGGGCAGTGCACGAGCTGAACCCGACGCCCTCTCCTGTACCTCCGTCGTGACCGTCGGCCACCCTTCAGCCATCGGTGCTCTCTGTCAGCCTGCATCGGCCAAGCTTCAGCTAACGTCGACCTTCCTTCACCTGCATCCCCCGGCCTCTGTGAGTGTCGGAGATCGTCAGAGTCAGCCCAAACTTAACACCGGGTGGATGTGCAAAGTCCTTGGCAGATGGAGCTCCACAGCATTGGGTTTAACAGACAAGACCTTGTAGGGTCCGATCCACTTTTCTGTGAGCTTGCATGAAGGACGACCATCAACCCAAACATGGGTAGTGTCCAGCCAAACCTCCTGTCCAACCAAGTACTCAGGGCACCAGACCGAGAAGCATCTGCACCCTTGACCATTCGGTCTGCTGTTTGTTGGAGAGCTTTCCTTGTAGACTCAATGACCGACTGGATGTTGGCAGTGCAAGTCATAGCTGCCTCTGCCTTGGACAATGCTGGTTCTACCCCCAGGCGAGGCATGTAGGTGTGAGTGACTGAGAATGGGGAACGCCCAATAGAATCCTGTCTCTTCGAATTGTACGAGAACTGAGCGATCTTCAGCCAGGAGGGCCAGGTGTGCTGCTGGTCATTGACAAAAAGTCAGAGATACTGCTGGACTTCCTGGTTGAGATACTCCGTTTGACCATCAGTTTGGGGATGAAAGGTGGTGGAAAGTTTGGGTTTTATGCCAAGCATTCTTGACAGGTCAGCCATGAAAATGCTGGCAAACTGAGGTCCCTGATCTGAGATGACCATGGAAGGGAGTCCATGCTGGGTCCACACATGATCTCAGAAGAGTTGTGCCATGCCAAGTGCCAAGATGGTCTTCGTCGTGGGAACAAAGACCACCTCCTTCGAGAACCTATCCACCACCACCATAACGTTGTTATACCCCCCAGCTTCTGGAGCATCCATGAAGTCCACGGATATGTCCTTCCAAGGGCCCTCAGGAACTGGGTTTGGATGAAGCTTTCCTGCCAGAGGTCTTCACGATCCCTTCACCATCTGACACCGGTGACAAGAAGAAACATAGTCCCTTACCGACTGGGACATGGCCAGCCAAACATAGTGACGAGAGATCAGTTCAAGGGTTTTACTCCAGCCAGGGTGACCAGCAACAGGAGTGTCATGGTGTGCCTTGATTACCGAAAGGACTGCCAATGAGGGTACATAAACTCGTCTGTCCCTGACATAGAGACCTTCCTGAAGGTCATAACCCTCTGGTGGGGTTGTAGCCAAGGTTGCCCCCTTTAAGACAGCCTCAAGGGTCTTGTCCACTCCTACAGAAAGAGTAGCGACTCTGGCAGGATCGATAAGAGTCACTCCCTGGTTGTCCCCTTTGACCTTGTGGTCTTCCCTTTGTGACAGAGCATCAGCCTTGGCCATGGAAGCTCCTGGTTTGTAAACGAGTTTATAGTTAAACCTCGAGAGGTACTGGGCCCACCGGGCCTGCCTTCTATCAAGGTTTTGTGCCATCTTGAAATACTGGAGATTAGAATGATCCATCCAGATTTCAAACTCGTAAGGGGTAGCTTCCAGATAATGACACCATGTCTCCAGTGCTCGGATGATGGCAAGTATTTCCTTGTCAAAGACCTGATAGTTACATTCCGGTGGAGTCATGGAGTGCGAGTAGTACACCACCAGGTGCCAAAGACCATCTGGCGCCTCAACTGAAAGTACTGCACTGGTAGCAAAGTCTGAGGTGTTGGTCTCAAGACAGAACCTTCTATCCTGATCAGGAAATGCGAGGATAGGTGCTGAGGTAAAAGCCTCCCTTAACGTGTCGAAGGACTGTTGCTGCTCCTCCTGCCAGGTCCAGGGCTGGTCCTTCCTTGTGAGGTCATTGAGGGGTCGAGCGATGCGAGCGAAGTCCTTGATAAAGCAGCGATAGAAGTTGGCCAGACCAAGGAATGCCCTAACCGACTTAACCCTGGTAGGAGTTGGCCACGCCCTGATTGCCTCCACCTTTGACTTGTCCATCCTTATCCTGTTGACCCTGACCACCATTCCCAAGAACTCGACCTCCTTCCTCTTGAAGAAGCACTTCTCTGGTTTTAGGAAGAGATCATTCTCCTCGAGACGTTGAAGCACCTCCAACACGATCTGATCATGTTCTGCTTCGTCATCTGTCTGCGTGAAGACCATAATGTCATCTATATAGACGACAACAACATCCTCCATGTCCCCAAAGATGTCATTCATCATATTCTGGAACGTCCAGGGAGAATTGCAGAGACCGAAGTACATGACAAGAGGTTCAAACGAGCCTTTGTGTGTGACGAAGGCCGCCTTCCACTCGTCACCTTCCTTGATATGGATGTTGTTGTACCCCCAACATAGATCCATTTTGGTGAACAGCCTACACCCCTTCAACCTGTCAACAAGCTGGGAAATGAGAGGGAGAGGATAGGCATTCTTTATGGTATGCTCATTGAGATACCGGTAATCTTGGACCATACGTTTTCGACCATCCTTCTTAGGGACAAAGAAGACAGGAGACATCTGGGGAGACTTCGAAGGCCGAATGTAACCCTTTCTGGTTTGGTCATCGACAAAGTCCGAGACCTCCTTTTGCTCGTCCACAGAGAGAGGAATGAGATGACCTTGTCTGGGAAACATTTCCTTGAGTTTGATGGCATGATCCCAGGGCTTCCTTAATGGCATGCATTCCAACGACTCCTTTGAGAACACCTTTAGGTAGTGATGGTACTCCCTAGGGACCAGCTCCTCAGTACTACCAGAGCAAGACCAGGTTGACCGAAGCTTCAGGTGTAAGTACTCCATGTCATTTGCCTCCTTTCTCTCCTTCCTGGACAATGGAGCAAGATCATGGCACTCGCAAGGACACTGAGTCATCTTCATGGTCCTTTCTGCCCACAAGACCATGGGGTTATGTCGACGCAGCCACGTATATCCCAGCACAAGGGGGTGAGATCTGAGAGTGGTCACCTGTGCCCAAATGTGCTCTCTGTGTCCATCGTAGCTCATTACAAGAGAGTGATGTCCCCATCTCGGTTCTTTGTGCCATCGATGTTGTACACCAGGACCAACTTGTCGAGAGGGAGGAGAGGTATTCCATTTTCATTAGCCCACCTCCTATCCAAGAATGTATCTGTTGCCCCAGAGTCGACCAACGCCTTTGTCTGCCACTTCCTACTTCTTCCTTCTAGCATTACTTCCAACTCCAACTCTGGCCTACAGTCCACTGTCCTAACCTTAGCATCCTTCAGGATTTCTGGTATCAGTTGGTCACATTTTTTTGTATTTTTATTGCAAGAGGAATTAAGCACCCCTTTATTAACATGTGGGGCCGAGCCATTTCTGGGCTCCTCTTCACACGAAGTAGAACCTGATGTATTAAATATATCCTGTACATCATAAGTGTCCAAAACTGAAAACTGATTACATGCCTGGCCAGTAGGTACCTGTTCTTCTACTGACTGAACCCTTTTCCCTGGGCCTTCATCTTGTTGACCTGCTTGTCATAGAAGAAGGCCTGCATTTCTTTGAATGACATGCCCTGCAACTGTTGTAGTTGAGGGTCTTCCTGAGTTTTGGCTTGATGGGCCACTGGCTGAGGGGAGAAGGGAGTGCGGGGTTGTGGAGGAAAGCGGGATGAGGGTCATTGCTGTTGGTTCTGAGACATGCAGTCTTGTTTGAAGTGATTGCCCCCACACGAGAAGCACTTGATGTGTGAGGGGACAGGACAGGAAGTGGTTGCAGCTCCGATTTCCATAGGGATACCAGAGCCACCAAATGTGCCGATGGAGGGAGAGGGGCGAGATGGGGAAGATGGAAAAGCGAACCTTGATGATGTGTGCATTCGGGCAGCCTCGAGGGCACCACCAACAGCTCGAAGTTCAGCAACATAACAGGCAAGATCTGCCTTCCTCCTTCCCTGGACGAAGATCTGTTGTAGAATATCTGGGCACATAGCCCGCTCAAGCATGAAAATGGCGTAGTCATCTGATGCCCCTGCAGACATTGCCAGTGCACTGAACTTGGCAACGAGCTCCTCTGTCCTTGTGCCTCCCTGGCATATCCTCTGTAGCTGGGCTTTGGCCCAATCCTTGTTGTTAATTGGCCTAAACTTGGCCTCTACTTCAGCCTCAAGGGCTGCCATGTTGGGGTATGTCGCTGACGCTTTACACATGTCAATCCTGGCCCTAGCATAGGCACCAGCTACTGGCCCTTCCAACCAGGTCCAGACTGCGAGACAATCTTGAGCAGCAGTGGCAAAGTTGGCCAATTGCAGGTACACCTTCATCTTACTCCACCACTCCTCAAACCTTGAGATGGAGCCATCGTACTTTCCGGGGTCAGCTGCCCTTTGCTTTGCTGGGTCACCTTGGGCAGCACGAGCATTAGCCTGTATTAACTCCTGGGCCACAGAGGTCAAAACGTGTGCGGTGATGGTGCCAATGAGTGCTTGGACAGTAGGGTCGAGAAGAAGAGGGTTATTACCACCTGGGTCCATAGCGACTGACTATGATGGGGCAGCGATAGGGTCTGTTGATGAGGTGTCGGGGACAGAGGTTGTAATGGCAAGGGGGAGGAGGGAAACCGAAGATGTCTTCGTAGAGTTGGTCATTGAGATTATCAATGTATGGAGGGTTAAGAGGATGTGCGAAGACACAGGCTTGTTCCTCATTTGGTAGCCCGAAGTTGGCTGGGAGAGGCAGGGGGGTTCCGAGGTTGGGGTCCTCAGATGGAGTGCGAGATGGGTATAGAAGTTCAGGGGTTGGAGATGGAAAGGTATGGGGTGGTTGAGGGCAATAGATTGACCCTACTTGGTAGTATGTGGGTGATCATGGAATAGTGATGATAGATCCTCCTTATGCCTGGAGTCCAGCAAATGTTTCTCCTTAACCCTGGAGTCCGGGCCGCTCAGCGAGCGGGTGGCAAATGAGAAGCTAGTTCAAGTGTTACGGCCTTAGACAAATGCCACAGGCTTGCTACACCCAATACTAGACAAGAGGAAAGATGAGAGAAGAGGAGACTTTAGAAGTGGCTTTTAAGGTTGAAACCCAAAGTGAACTAGCTTGGAGCTAGCTGGGCTATTGGAACGGACATATATACTAGAGTACATGAGGCTAAGGTGAGGCACACATGAGGAAAGCATAAGGCATGACATCATAGTGACATCACCATGACATCACAGTCCAGACCAGTCTAGCCCTAGGCCACATGGCACACACGTGGTCAAGATCCAGACGAGTCCACAGATAAGAGAGAAGATAAGATAAAGAGACCAGATAAGACGAGAAAGCAAGCAAGGAAAAGAAAAGAAAACACGTATCGTAACACTTAGAAGGTGTTGTACATACTGAGAAAAAAAATATCAGATGCTATACTAGAGATGAAAAGACAGAATTCAACAGCTGGAGGCCTTGGATTATTAGTTTTCCCTTCTCTAGACATTCATTAGATGATATCTTGACTTCCTTTGGGGTTTTAGGGTGCATTTCTCAGTCATTCACCACTCTATAACTCCCCACCAGGCATCTCTAGCCCCCTGGGTTGAACTGACCCCATCATTCCAATGGGAGACCTCTTGGCCTCTCCCCCCACACTGTTTCATTAATCTTTACACCATGAAGCCATGAATCAACTAAAATCCCAGCTTGTGGGTCAATACAACCTCTCAGACTCAGGCAAGGCCTGGTGGATATTAGGCATGGAGATTATTTGAGATCAAGATAAGGGAACAATTGAGCTGTCTCAAGCTTGCTACATAGAGTCCATACTTGACCATTTTGGCATGCAGGATGGATGGTAAAGGAGGTTCTTGCTATTGGCAGAGGGAACCTGCAGAAGACTGTAGGGTAACCTCAGTAGTCCAGCAAGCTACTGTTATATTAGTATGTACCTGTAGGGTAACTACAGGGTATCAATAGTGTGTCTCAAAGTTCTTTTGAAGTAAGGCTTTAACATGAAAAATTCTGAACATTTCAAAAACATACTTTAAGCTCTGACATACATTTAAGTGCCAACTGATCTTCTAAGTTACCAAATATGGAATTCCTATCATTGTCATATGGAGGGGTGTGTACTGACTGTGCTCCACAATCCTCCACAATGCCACACTCCAGTGCACAACAAACAATCTTGGATGACCTCACCAGTGCCTGTGTAGATCTCCAGCTTTCACAGTATCATGATCTTGTCCACATTGTTGATTTATTGGATGCTTCTGATAGTGATAGCAATGCTGACTCCCAGCCTTCCAACATTTCATCAAATGGAACTGACATGTCTCTTGACTCCTCCCTTTCCAACTTCACTCTCAACAGTCTCCTGTCCTTACTGGAGACTTCTGAAGTGAGCTTCATGGCTGAACTCACCCTGAACCATAGCCATTTCTTGGCCACTGAGAATGTCATCCTTGCACTGACAGATGAAGTAGTAAAATCCTGTTATCTCACTACTCAGAAGAAAGCCCCACTGTCATGCACCAAAGGTGTTTGGCAATGTGAGCATGGACCCAAAAGCTGAATGATGAAGAACAGAGAAGCCTAGCCCTAATGTGCAGAATGACTGGACTGTCTAGCAGTCATCCTTTGCACAAGAACCACCCTTAATGTTAGAGAAGAAACTGCTCAAGCACCAAATAAATTCTTTTGAGTGCCAGTTTATGGCATTCTGATTTCTTGAATATCTCAGCCATTTCTAAAGATATCAACATCATTCCCATGCTCACAGAAAACTCTAGACCATGCCATCCTGCCTTCTAAATCTGGTGATGATCCTCACCCTCCATGATTTTCTGCACCATTTCTGCCAATGAATGCCCATTTTGCCAATCCATTTCATAGTGGCCACCTCTTTGACCATCTCTTCACTTGTGCCCTATGCCAGGGAGTATAACTATGAGTATCTGCCAGGAATCCCCACTAGCTTTCACCCTGAAGCCTCCTGGTTCATCCCTTCCCAATCCATGCCCTGTCAAGACCAGTTCTCTACAGTCTCTGAGTAGGTCTGAGGTCAAAGGGTTTAGCTAGGTTGAAAGTCTGGAGGTACAGAGATTAGTATACAACTCTGTACACTAGGCTTGCAGAGTTCTGGAGTTGGATCTATCCAGGGTTGTCTGGAATCAAGTGAGATCAAAGAGTATCTTAGTTGATATTTGAACTGAGGTGTAACAAAGTATGTACAGGACTTTTATACTACAGAGAACATTAGGAGGCAATGTCCAGAACATACAGACTACTGGAGAGCAGTGCAGATGATTCAGAGTATTAGTAAGGTATTTGTAATGTAAGCTGGTAGTCACCAGTTAACTAGGGAGCAAGGTGATTAGTCATAAAAGGCTGGAATAGTAACTCAAATCAAAGTGAGGGAAACATATACTAAATATAGAAAGCATAACTGGAACAAAGGACAAGGGATGGAGTTTCATCATGGAACAGAGTGCCAAAGGTCTAGAACTCAGCTATTATTATCCAGAGTTTGATCTGGAGTGTAGGTGTGTGTCATGGATGTGACAGGTCTCAGGATCCCAGGAGTATGCTTACCTCACTGATATGCCCAAAAATGCATGAGAAAACTGCAAAATATTGATGAAAATTGATGTCTTCAAAAGACTGATTTCAAATATGTCATAATGAAAGTTGTAGTTCCTTACAACTGGACCACAGACATATGCTTACCTCATCCATACCTGCAAAAATGGTTGAGATACAGGCAAAATACCATTAGTGTAGTGTAGTGTACATTTTATTACCAAAAGTGTAGTGTTGTGGCGCATTTTTGATTACCTAATGACTGTAGTGTTGATTGTTTTGATTACCAAAAGTGTAATAAACTCTGCATTTTTGACTACCAAATCAGTGTAGTGTTGATTAGTAATTGATTAGCAAAAGTGTAGTAAACTCCACATTTTTGACTGCCAAGTATGTGTAGTGTTGATTAGTAATGGATTAGCAAAGGGTAGTGTAGACTATTGATTAGAAAAAGTGTAGTAAATTCCACATTTTTGACTACCAAATAACTGGGGGCTCATTAGCAATTGATTAGCAAAGTGTAGTGTAGACCATTGATTAGCAAAAGTGTAGTAAACTCTGCATTTTTGACTACCAAATAAGTGTAATGTTTGATTAGCGAAGTGTAGTGTAATGTCCACATTTTTGACTACCAATTAAGTGTAGTGTTGCATAGACTAGTATATGAATACTAGGATATGTGTGTTGGTTGAGGAGCCATAGATGCTATAGTTGTCTCTCTTGCATGTTTAGTGATAAATAGTGAAAAATGGCATTGTTGGTTTTTCCTGATGCATACCCAGAGTTGTCTGAGGACACAGCACATAAGCTGAGGTCAATGAGTAGTGTCCCCCACCCTTGTATGATTTCTGCCCTCAGATAACATGTCTGTCCCAGAACTCCAGTTTGTAACTCCAGCCCAACTTCCTCCTGGAACTCTGGTCCAACTCATTTTCAGAACTCCACAATACACTGATTGAGATATTTTGTCCAGTAGTACTTGGCCCAAAAGTGACAGATTTGACCTGACAGATTCACTCAGTTGTTTGTTCCACATATTCTCTACACTCTACACTTGCATTAACCATCTACCACAGGTTTGTGTCACAATAGTTACTTCAAAAAAAACAGGGTATCTACACAGCTTCCCATGACATCCTCAAGTCCAAAAAACATTTGAAGACCATCAAGTTACACTGAAGTGCAAAAATGCAACCAAAAATGTTCCAAATGGAACAGAGACATCTACCACCTAGGAGGGGCCCACCCCTAGAATGGACAGAAGCTCAAGAAAAAAAAAAAGAAGAAACTTGACTTTCAACAAAGAATACCCAAAACTACTAAGGTAGAATCCTAACATATACTAGTCAGTAGCAGACAAGAGGAGAACATTCAACTTACTTGTATTATGGTAGCATGACCCTTGAATGTAAGCAGAGTCAATGATTGTAAATGGTCCAAAATAGCAAAGACATACCAATACTCCAACTCTAACAATATTACCAACAATAACACAAATCCATGTGAATGGAAGGCAAATGAGATTAATAAGCTGGCCTGCACAGCAGGCACAGCCTAAATGTCACCCCCAGCACCCAAATGGAATAGTGATAAGCCAGCCTGCACAGCAGGCACAGACTAGAATATTACCCCCAGAACCCAAGGTCACCCCCCATACCAACAGCATGCTGGCCAGGCACACTGTGGATGAAGGGATCCCATCTCAACCTCATGCTGCTGCAGCCTGCAGATGTTGAGATGGGACCTGTGGGTGAAGGCACCTAAGGCAGCAGTTCTCAGCATCAATAGAGGTCATACAGATGGGGTTATTATGTTATGAGAAACATATCTAAGAGACCAACCATCCACACTGGAACTACCTAGCTGGCCAATGAATAATCATTTTGTCAGCTTCCCCCCAGCATATCCTCCTTCCAAACATCCATATGCATTCACCAACCCTCTGTAGATCCTCTTTGGAGCTCTGCTTGACCTCTGGGAGTCTCTTCAGAGAGCTGTTTGGCTCCCAGCAGTATAATTTTTTATCCAACTCTTACTGTCTCACAAACACCTTTCATCGATCATCCCCAGTGAAAACTGGACATTACCAGGTGTGACCCAGTGTGACGAAATCTGATTTGAGGGCGGCTGTGAACATAAGATATATACCGTCATATTTCCCTATGAAACCTTTCAAAATATCATATTTGCGATATTTCGGGGCAGAGTCCTGTGTGACGTGATGTTAAAATTTTGCACTAAACATAAAATATGAGATCTGATGATATTCTTCCAATAGAAACCTTCGTCGCACAATATTTTCAGTTGTGACAATATATATCCCTTTATTCCACAAAATCTGCCGGTGGTGCATATTACATAAGATGCCACAATGCGACGAAAACTGGATAGCTAATACCAGGCTAGTAGCTCACGCTAGCCCCCCTACTTGTATGCTCTAATCGGGGATGGAAACGGAATGGGAAATGGAGATCGAGAGCAAGAATATCAGACATCCAAATGAAATCTTGACTTCAGAATGTTGCATCATGTGGGTAATTTGGAATCTGAAGCGATCAGGAAAGTGTCGAGGATCCAGGTAACCAAGTGGTAAGGGACAACCAGAGTAGTGCTTGTGTGGAATTTGCAGGGAGGAAAATGCAGGTGCAGGCATGAATATGCGGGAAGGTGAGTGCTGTGATGGCTGAAGATAAGAAAATCTTGCTCGAGTAAATACCTGCAGCGAGGATGTCAGAACTGGAGTACAACGCACTGGGTTTGCTATGAACATACATTTGCAAGGCAGTGGAGGCAGAAGGGTCCATACTCGTTGTGGAGACTGCATGCCTGGTCAGATAGAAAGAGCATGCCATAGGTGGGTGTATGCTGTGCATGCAGACCTCTTCAGAATGACCACATTGATCACTACATGGTTCGGGCATGGATACATACTCACATGTGCTGGAAGTACACTGGATCCATGGGGTGTAGTTCTGGATACACTAAGGAATTTATCGTACTTGGACCCGTTCATTTTGTGACTATATGCGCTCTGAAATAAAGAAAATCAGTACAGGTGAGCTCGAATCTGAAGGAAACCTCTTATCTGAAATGCAAAATCCTCATGTAAATGTGTTGGAAGGTGTTGTGGACTTGATGACCATGGCCCAGTGAATGGACGTCCGAAGACATGTCAGGCAGAGTTGGTATGGGATGGTGAGTGAAAATAATAACCATATTGGGATACCTTGGCAGCTAACAATGCTCGTACTTAGTCAGCATAGAAATACTGTCGCAAACGCAAAGCAAAGCTTTGCAGGTGTGCGAAGCAATGTGTTGCTTTGCTTTGGTGATGTTGACCATCACATTGTTGCAACACAGTGCATGCTTTGCATTGCAAAAGCATTGCATTATCATTTTGGTAACAAATGATAACAATTTCTAATAGTACAAAAAAGGAAATTCATAATGCGGCAGCCCTCGTCACACCTGGTAATGTCCAGTTTTCACTGGGGATCATCCTTCACACTCACCAACAGTTTACCATGTCTGCAGGCTGTGTTTCCTGATCATCTCAGTCCATTACAACCAAAGGAATGGGAAGACACTTCTGCAGCCCTCAAAAGGCAAGGAATAAGAAGAAAACCTTGACAACCATTTCTGTTCCTGCGCACACCTTCAAACACCAGAAGCTCCTTGATGAACTGGCCAGTTTACTTGCTCCTCCACTTTCTGAATCTGGGTTACACATCAGCAGCGATGCAACATCTCCCATCCACCACCACATGGACCTTCCAGAACTGATTGAACCAGAAGAAGTATTATTCACACCTGACAGCAAGGAGGCATCCTCTAGCAATGAAACTGTTGAATGCACATGTATCATGTGTCCTACTAACAAGTCTATCTCTTTGTGTGCAAGCTGGCAGGCTTTCATCTGGACTATAATAGACCCTTTCATCAAGTACACAACAGCAATGCTAGGCAAACCTTTGCCTTCCCTCAGTTCACCTCTTTCATCAGGTACTGTGCATTGCCAGGAACAAAAGGTCACTAATCTACTGTGCTTATTTTTTGACCATGAGTTTCTGTACCTTCCCACTCTTCTGCAGCTCAATAATGACATGCATTAGGCTTTATGTCTATTAGCATTTCCAGCTGCAACTGTCACACACTCCCTCAAACCCTCATTTCCCATGGGCTATTTCCCACTGCACCATCCCAGCCCCAGATGGCTGTGTCAGTGGAACTTCTTTCTTTCTATTGTGTGCTTTTCAAGTGTTCATGCAATGCATTCAACACACTTGCTGCTGCTCTCAGTACCTACTATGGCAGGCAAGGTTTCCACATGACAAATCAACAAGTAGGTGAAACTATGCTCCTTTCCATTCACACCACTATACACTAACCGGTACCAGGGGACAACTGTGAAAGACCCATTCCAGTATGGCCTCAGTCAGGCCATGCAATGGTATACTATCCTTCAAGTCAAAGTGGAGAAGCAAGTGGACAGTATCCTCCAGTGCTGTCAATGTCTCATTGAACCACCTGCTATTGCACCCCATTCCCAGCATCCTCTGACATCCTCTGTTCCTCCAGTTACTGAGCAGGAGCCTCTCTCCCAGGGCTCCTGCACCAAGGTTCTCATCCAATGATGCCCAGCTTGCTCTGGTGGTGTCTTGTTTGGGACTTCACTGGATAAAGGCAGCAATATCCATGTTGCAATGGATGGTAATTTTCATCACCATCATCGGCATTCAGTGGGTGATTCTCCATCATCCTATGAACCTTCTTACTTTCTTCCCAAGGTGCAGGTGGATGCTATTGGATGCCACATCACTCAGGCCTGCTGACATCCATCAAAGAGAATGCAATCCACTGTCCCCAATGAGGCCAATGACCAGTGTGAAGCATTGTACAAAGCCACAGATGGCCAAAAGCAAAAGGCATCTACAGATGGCTTTGATGACACTGGATTAATGGCCCTCATACAGTGAGTGAAAAAACCCATGCAATGTTTGGCTGTTTTGTACTAAGTCCAGTGTAGCACCATGAGGCATGGGAATCCCGCTTAGCCTTAGTGAGATGGGTGGTAGTATTTGCTCTTGGCTACAAAATGGTCCCAGGGTCATGTGATTTGGTGCAGTGGTCGTTGAGATATGTCAATTATAAAACAGCTACATCATTGCACAGGTTTATTCACTTTTGAAAAGTGAGGGGTATTTGGGAAATATCAGTACTTGGTATAGCCTCCTTTTGCTTTAAGCACTGCCTCAACCCTCCTAGGCATGCTTTCAATCAACTTCTGACACTCTTCAGCTGGTATATTGTTCCACTCCACCTGAGTCCTCTCCCACAACTCCAGTATTCCCTTGGGGGGGGTGCTCATACTCTGCAAGCCTCCTCTTGAGGTAACCCCAGGCATGTTCTATGGGGTTGAGGTCAGGGGACTGTGCAGGCCATAGCATAGTCCTAAAATCCTGCTCCTCTAGCCACTCCTTGACCTGCTTGCAGGTGTGCTTGGGGTCATTGTCCTGCTGGAAGATGATGTCAGGAGGATGAAGACCATAATACTGAAGGGAATCTTGTAGTTCATCCTTCAAAATTTGGAGGTAAAGGTCTCCATCCATCCTACCATCAATCTTGGTGGCATACCCAACACCCTCCCAAGTCATACAGCCCCACATCATGAGAGACCCTCCTCCAAACTTCAGTGTCCCCTCTACTAGCCTATCATTCAGCTTCTCCCCTGGCTTTTTCCACACCCATTTGTGCCCATCTGACCCCAGACGATTTATTTTAGTCTCATCAGACCATACCACCCTCTTCCAGTCCTCCAAAGTCCAATCTTTGTGAGCATAGGCAAAGTCTAACCTTGCCTTGCGATGCTTGGCAGAGAGGATAGGTCATTTTCACTTTACCACAGCCTTCATACCAGTCTTTTTCCAGTGCTGGCAGACAGTATTTGGGTGGAGGGGCTGGTTGATGATATTGGTGAGAGATTTGGTCACCTGGACAGCATTTTCTGCCTTCTGAGTTGAGATAAGGTGGATGGCATGGCAGACATTAGCAGGGGAAAGCTTGGATGGACGACCTCCAGTGGACTTTTGCAGGCTGGAATGCTCCTTGGAATGAAGTCTAGAGATGGTAGAACAATGTAGGCCAGTACTGGAGGCAATAGAGGAAGCAGAATGACCAGAATCAAGCATAGTCAGGATGGTATTCCTTTGGGTGGAGGAGAGAGATCTCATGGTGGTAGTGGTTGGGAATAAAGAAGTGTGTGAACTTATTCAAACTCAGAAATCATGTTTATATGTGTATCCTTGTTTGTAGGACCAAACAACCACAATTACCCCTTCATTTGGCTCAGATTCTACTCCAGCCCAAAAGTGAATAAACCTGTGCAATGATGTAGCTGTTTTATAATTGACATATCTCAACGACCACTGCACCAAATCACATGACCCTGGGACCATTTTGTAGCCAAGAGCAAATACTACCACCCATCTCACTAAGGCTAAGCGGGATTCCCATGCCTCATGGTGCTACACTGGACTTAGTACAAAACAGCCAAACATTGCATGGGTTTTTTCACTCACTGTATGAGGGCCATTAATCCAGTGTCATCAAAGCCATCTGTAGATGCCTTTTGCTTTTGGCCATCTGTGGCTTTGTACAATGCTTCACACTGGTCATTGGCCTCATTGGGGACAGTGGATTGCATTCTCTTTGATGGATGTCAGCAGGCCTGAGTGATGTGGCATCCAATAGCATCCACCTGCACCTTGGGAAGAAAGTAAGAAGGTTCATAGGATGATGGAGAATCACAGCAAATACTACCACCCATCTCACTAAGGCTAAGCAGGATTCCCACGCCTCATGGTGCTACACTGGACTTAGTACAAAACAGCCAAACATTGCACAGTTTTTTTCACTCACTGTATGTCAACATGACATTCCACTTTTCTTTACAAACATACACACACCAGGCAAGCAGCAAAAGTATGGCATCACCCTCATTGACCACCTCTTGTCTCTTCTTCCACCCCAGGGCCCAGGCTAATGTAGTGGTACTGTATGATATGGGTTGTGTTTTATCTCACTCACTCTCCTGGGTACATTGGATGACTACTCTATTCATCCACTGAACACTGGCATTCAGTTTGACATCCATCAGTAAATTTGCACATTACTTTTTTCCACTTTTGGAACTTTTTCAAGTTCAAAAGTAAAAAAAGCAGCCACTTTTTAAAGTAATGTTGTCACTTTAAATAGTAGATCTCTCATTTGAAAAAGCAGAAAAAGCAGAGCTTTCCAGGCTTTTCCTACTTTTCATCACACTTTCCTTGCTTTGAAAAGCATTAAAGGACAATTATAAAGTTGCATACCAGTATCTAGACCAAAGCTGTACAAATCTAGTACTACTGACATACCAAAAAGTGAAAGGTCTGGTGTGGAAATGAATGGGATAGGAGAGGGAAGGCTGCCAAATAATAACTGCTGATGCAATCAACACGAAACTGTTGGGAACAGTAGGGGGGATTTCGAGGCATATGCAGAACAAGAAACTGACTGGAAACACACATCCAGCCCTAAGATACCAGCAAAACTACCCAGAGACACCTCTCTCTGACAAAATCTGAATTTCTCCACAATGGCTGGACCAATCGTGACAAGAGTTACACTGTTTGAGAGCCAGGATCGAGTAGTATAATGTCCCAGAAAAGCGAGAGGCCCAGAGAAGAACTTAGGGAGATATGGTGCTGACAATTCACAGGGCAGCAAGATGGGGGGGAAGAGGAAGCTGCCAAGTGATAACCACTGGGGCATTCAATGTGAAACTGTAGGTGACAGTAGGGGGGATCTGGGATGACATGGAGTAAAAGGAACTGTACCAATTGGACCATCTGAACCCAAGTTATTGCCAAAGCTGTCTCATAGCCCTCCAGATGCAGGCCTGGCCATATCTCTGGAATGGCTGCATGGAATTCAACAAAAGAGCTGTGAGCTGAAGCAGCTCAGCAGGGAGAATGCAATTATGAATCTGCAAGATGAACCATACCAATCAGCCCATCCATTCCAGAGATACTCACCAAGGTATCTCCCACCCCTCCCTACACAAAAATTCTCATATATCCACAATGGCTGCATAAAATAAAACTGGTGTGGCAGAGTAACACAGCACTTACCTTGTGTGATGGGACAATGAGCACTGAACTACCAACATGGTGAAACTGAACAAACTCCAGGTCCCACAAAGCAGTGTGAGAACTTGGGCTGATTTTTCCAAATTGTATGACACTGACATTCAACATTGCTGACATAAGCATGCACATGAAATTTCTTCTAAGTGCATGCACCCCATCATTCCACTGTCCTGCAGACCTTGTAAGGTTGGTGATGGCAGCTGGCCATGAGGCTCACAGAATCCACTGGTAGACTCCAAGTAACCCCAATTGTGGATGGATGTAATAACAGTTGATGATAATCACAACTGCAACAGATATTTCTTATAATAATGTAGTACACCTTGTCTCGGAGTGGGCAATAAAAAGCTGGAAAAGTATAATGAGACTGCTTTATTCACTTTATTTACTTTTGATGCTTTGCAAAGTGCAGAAACTTGGAAAAGTTCCAAAAGAGGAAAAAAGTAATGTGCAAATTTACTGATGTCTTTGACCAAGCCATCATGTCCTGCCTTCATTTCATGACAACAGCAATGCATGTGTATGGTCATGAATGGGCCTGTCAACTCATTTACAACCCATGCCTCATTTCAGGCTTAGGGTTACCTGATGGTGAAGGTATGGAGTGCTTGTGGTCCTGCTTCATTAAACTTATTGGCATTGAATGTGTGTTATCTGTGGGTTCATATCATAACCATGTCACATAGCCAGCTCATCATTACCTAGTGTCAATGCCACATTTGGCTCCTTGATCAACATGCAACAGCAATTGGTTATGAAATGCAGACTGAGCTCAGTGATTGGGTGAGGCACCACCTCAAGAAGGGAGTGTGTGAACAAGGTTCTGCCACTCAAGAAGTCCTTGACAACAGTGGTGTGAGTATTGCAGAGCTCAAGGAACAATGGGCCAATCTATGAGCAGTGCAACTGTCCATCAGAGCATGTGTGTATCTGTTCCTACCATCCAAACTCTTCCCATTCATAACTGACTTGATTAGATGCCCCCATGAAGCTCAAGAAAGAGCTTGACACTGTGCTCTCATTGCAAGCTGACTTGGACACCACTACTGAAGTCATCCAAGCAGCCTGGACAACCATAGAACAGGGGAATGTAAGTCCCAGGATTCTTGAAGCTCTTGCAAGCATGGAGCACAGTCATGTGAGGCTCATCATCAAGGCAGAGGCTCTTTATTCCTCACTCAATGTTCATGAGCAATTCCCAGAACTCACCAATGTCAGTCTTGACTTCGTGCACACACTGCTCATGGCTCACAACTTGAAAATAAATATACACAAGTGGGCAATCAGTAGTTTTTTCAAGTGGGATAAACTGGACTGTGCAGTTGGTGGTAAAGACAAGCCTTTAGGTGTGTCCTTGGTTACAAGTTTCTTATCTGCTATCTAAGGTATGATTAGGTACAAAGCTTCATCAGCAAATGCACATGGCCATTGTGAAATGCCAACCCATGCTCATGGCTGCCATCCACAAATACAACACTTACTGTGAGCAGCTCTCTCAACTACATGTATATGACCCTTCCTGGGCAATTCCTCTCCCTTCCTCACTGCCTACCAAACTTGTTGACTTATGAAATGATGTGAGCCTCATGGAGGACGTCTAGATCACCCCCTCTGCAGGGGAGACTCCCCATTGGTTAGAAGATGCTGATGTGTGAGATGGTATCCAAGCACTTATCAAGTGAGAACATTGCCTGGAAGAACAATGTCATCTTGGTTTAGAAGCAGACAATATGTGCTGCTGGTTCGGATATGAACTTTCTGCCATTCAAGTGGCCTTACGACAGTCTGAAAGTGAGTTCTGCTACATCAGAAGTCCTTTTCATGAATCAGTTACATTGCCTTGAAGCCATACTTGAGCTGCAGGAGCAATGGCTGACAGTTCTATGCTCTCCTTCTCATTATGCTAACCAAGCACAAGTTTCCATCCAGCTTGCAGATGCTATTACAGGGGCCTCACTCCCCTTGCTCTCTTGGCTTTCCCCAGTGGTTGTCGATAATCACACCAACAGTGCTGAGGATGAGGACATGTGGGGAGTTACTGATTTGCTAGGTGCTGACCTGTGGGACCTGTCCCTTGAACTGGAACAAATCACACTCTCGGATGTCCTTGGAGTTGGCCTTCATGATGACCAGGATGAGCTTGAGCTTGAATCTGAAACCTTGTCACAAGTGTCACTTAAATGGGAGATTCCTGGTGTATGACACATTTCTACTGTTAATCCTCTCTGACATGTTCACAGGCACTGGATATTGATTACATTATGGACTTGGAACAGGGCATTGATCTCCCAGCCATCATGGCACCTCTAATATGGGCACCTGCTGGCTTCCCATGACAAACCTTCCTTCTGAATGATACCAACATACTAATGTCACCTACTGGTTGGCTCAACAACACCTGCATCAATGGCTGTGCCACTTTGTTGTACTCTATGTTCCATCCCACAGCAACTTCCTGCACTATACTTTCAACACATGGCCTCCCCTGCATTCACTTTAATGCTGAAGACAATGTACTCTGGCACAACCTCTCATGGACATGATTCTGGGAAAAGCCTGTCTGGATCCTTCTGATCCATCGTTCACTGCCTGTGGGCCACTGGGTCCTTTGCACTATTAGGTTTTGTTCTCAACAGCTCTTTCTGTTCAACAGCTTTGCTGAACAGGAACCTTGGAGGAATGACATTAAGGTGAGTCATCTTTCACAAACCAATTCTATTCTAACTTATTCACAGGATGTCATGCAGCTCATTTGTCACCTTTCCAGCATGGTGACTCCATCAGCAAAACAGACCCCCTCTGTCCAGATCTGTGCAGGTCTGTACAGACTTACCCCTGACTGTTTCAATATACAGATTCCCACAACTCAACTTAACATGTAGAAGTTAATTAGTAATTGAATTATATTACCATAAAACTACTTTAATTACATGCCTGGTACAGGGACTACATATCTATACTACAGCTACTACAAATCTATGCTAAGTGGGCACAGCCTCACAGAGGACCCACCCCCTCCCTCTGCCACCCCCCCCCCCTCTGGTGGATCATCAAAGGGAGGGATGACAATGACAACGAGGGGAGATGGTGGTGGTAGAGGAAAGAGTTGTGTTGCTGGAGTGAGTGGGTTTATATACCCCCCCCCCACAAATTTCAATCAGAGTTTGAAATTGCCACAGTGCATTGGTGGAGACTCAGAAGTCAAAAAATCTACTATATGGAGTAATTGTACAGCCATGATGTCATAATGAAAGTTGTAGCCTATGATCACAGGACCATGGGAATATGCTTACCTTAGCAATATCTCCTTTTTTGGGTGAGATATTTGCAAAGTTCTGCCAGAGACCCAGTGTATCAAAAAATAAAAGTGGCTGTACAGTTATGATGTCATAACAAAAGTTGTAGTATGTGATGTCATGATCATGTCAGTATGATTATATTGTCAATATGTCCATTTTTGGATGAGATATGGGTGAATGAATGTTTACAAAATTCAAACTCCGATTGAAATTGCCACAGCACATCAGTGTAGATTCAGAGAGTCATTGTACAGCCATGATGTCATAACAAAAGTTGTAGCCTATGATCACATGACCATGGGAATATGATTACCTTAGCAATACCTCCTTTTTTGGGTGAGATATGGGCAAATTAATGATTACATCTATGGGTCTGTAGGGTCTGTACTTGCTCTGTGGAAAATCTGTACCATCTGTGGGTCTGTGCTGCTCTGTGCCTCTGTACCAAACCTACTGTTTTGCTGATGAAGGCAGTCCTGTTATGTAGCAGAAAATATATAGATATGCTGGTGTTGAATGAAATGTTGCTACCTTTGCTTATGATATTCCCCAGAGCCTCTGATAGGAATGTGGATGTGTAACACTGAGAGTCTCATGCCCAGATAAATTGTGTTGGCAGACAACCTCTGATGAGGTTCTGACAGACCTTGTACTGGCATAACATTGAAGGTCTCATAACAGGATGGGTTGTGTTGGCAGAAAGCCTTGGAAGAGGCTCTGACAGACCCTGTATGATGGATTGCAGAAGACTGTGGGAACACTCAAATCAGCCATAGCCTCAGGGGCATAACCACAAAAATCCAGGAGGGTCATCATGGAGGGTTATGAAAACATGCCATCCAAATCAGGAATTTGGTGGGCATGACACTGAGGGAGGGTGTCTTTTAGATATATTTGGCCCTACAAAGAAATCCTATCTGAAGACCATGGGAACCTCATAAAACTGGTGCCAAGGGTGGGTGAAGGTTAGTAATGACATCAACCTACTACATACCTACACAACTAGTTGGAGGAGGGGATGGCATGGACATGGGAGTGATAATGGAAGGAGAAGAAGAGTGGCACTGAGGCATCTGTCCAATACTTATGAGTTCTGTTTGGTCATGTTTGACTTGGTTGACACATGTGACACATGCCATTCCAGACCCTGGAGAGTTTGACATGACTTGGATCCAGACTTTTGGTTCACTGTACCTTGGGTCCCTTACCCAATTGCATTATGTAAACAACCAGTCTGGTCTGGATTTTTATGTCAAGTGATGCAACTGGTCCAATATTTCATTAGCCTGTATCTCATGCAAAAATGGTCATATTGATGATATAAGCATACTGACATGATCGTGACATCATGTACTACAACTTCTATTATGACATCATAGCTGTACAGCCACTTTTTATTTTTGACACACTGCCCCTGAATCTGTATTTTGCAAATATCTCACCCATAAATGGAAATATTACTGAGGTAAACATATCATCATGATCCCATGATCATGGGCTACAACTCTTATTATGACACTGTGGCTGTAAAATTACTCTATATAGCATATTCTGGGGTAATGCATGGAACAGGGCAAAGTAACCCCTGACATATAGGAGCTGAGACCAAACCAGCTCCAACTAACTGGTTTTCAGTAATAGCCCTGGGGTTGGCAACCAGACTGGCACCACAACCACCCAGGTCAGCTGACCCCACTTTCAGGGACACGGAGTATCCCCCACCCACATTGGCTGATCCCACTTTCAGGAGGGCAGGTCATCCACCTGCTAGGTTGGCTGATCCCACTTTCAGGCAGGTAGCTGTTCCCCACCCATGTTGGCTGACCCCACTTTCAGGAGGGCAGGTCATGTCCCTGCCATGTTGGCCTATCCCACTTTCAGGGAGGTGGGTCATCCCCCAGCCATGTCAGCCTATCCCACTTTCAGGGGGGCAGGCCATCCCCCAGTTAGGTTGGCTGATCCCCCTTTCAGGAGCATGTGCCAACCCCTGGCCATGTCAGCCTATCCCACTTTCAGGGGGGTGGGCCATCCCCCAGCCATGTCAGCCTATCCCAATTTCAAGGGGGTGGGCCATCCTCAGCTAGGTCAACTGATCCCAATTTCAGGGGGGTGGGCCATCCCCCAGCTAGGTCAGCTGATCCCCTTTTCAGGAGCATGTGCCAACCCCTGGCCAAGTCAGCCTATCCCACTTTCAGGGAGGTGGGTCATCCCCCAGCCATGTCAGCTTATCCCACTTTCAGGGAGGTGGGTCATCTGCCAGCCATGTCAGCCTATCCCAATTTCAGGGAGGTGGGTCATCCCCCACCCATGTCAGCCTATCCCACTTTCAGGGAGGTGGGTCATCCCCCACCTACATTGGCCTATCCCACTTTCAGGGGGGTGGGTCATCCCCCAGCTAGGTTGGCCAATCCCCCTTTCAGGAGCATGTGCCAACCCCCAGCCATGTCAGCCTATCCCACTTTCAGGGGGGTGGGCCATGCCTCAGCTGTGTTGGCCAAACCCATGTCAGGGCTGGTCAGCTGACATCAGTTAGTCCCACCTTTAGGTGAAAATGTACATGTCAGGTGTCCCAGTTTCAGGACTATGGTTGACTGAACTATGTGAACATGGAGGGGCAGACTCAAATGGTAGTGGAGGTGTAGAAGCAAGAGACATGCTACCCTCCACTTACTCATGGACCAAATCTTATGCAACACTTCAAATCTCAACTTACATAGAAAACTACCTTTTCAATGTTTTTCTCATGTTATTAGTCATCATTGATCAATGCTTCCAGTGCACGAATTACAAAAAATATATATTGTTCTCCATTTTGAATACTCTTTAGAGCTTGTGATAATATTGAAACCACCACTGTGTACAGTACCTGTTGAAGAATCAGGGACTAGCGACTGTCGTAGGACTATGCCTCTATTGTATTTAGACCTAAACCATTATGCAAGTCCTTCCAGGATCGTCAAAGTGAAGGTCATAAAATTGAATGTTGGAGACACAGAGATCCAGGACTTATTACTACCACTTCAATATGTTGTCAAACACCAAACAATTTACATGTCACATGCCACCGTCGTCGTCGTCGTCGTCGTCGGACATGTCGGGCAGATACTCGAGTGTATAAGGTAGTGGCACTTCTCGCGTTACCCGGTACTGATCCATATTTCCCAGGTGTTCGCTCTCTAGGCGGTCTAGAGAATTGAATGAGTAGGTTGGTGTTGACCGAATGTAAGTCCAAGACTTACAGAAGTTCCATTGTACCCTTCGAAGGAGCTCCAACAACCCCGCTATGACCGAGCGTAAAACGAATGAAAACCCCCCAGGAGGGATATATATCACCCAGATGAACCGGACGAGAATATTGGTAATCTTCCAACCAGAATGAAGACAGAGAACAAACAAGTCAGAGTCGGAAAACGCACTATCGCAAAATAATATGACTGGGAGAAAGTATCAGTAAGGGTTACATGTATACGGATGAAGACGAACCGCTATTTGGGAAGTGTAAATTAGATCTGGTCTCAGCAAGGGATAATGGGTATGACTCCTGAACAAGGACCAATCCACGATCAAGTCCTAGACACCAATAGCAATGAGCAACCATCCCGGAGCATGATAATTCAATTACCCAAGCACAGGCGTACAAGGAACTCAAAGACTCTGTAAAACAAAAGAACACGAAAGACGATCCTTGCCGTGGAGTTCCTGACGAGTGATTTTGAGAATACAGTAATCAACGAGAAAGGAATCCAAACCAGAATAGATCCAATAGTGGTAACACAGTAAGGACACCATTCCGGAGCCATATTTCCCAGCCTATTGTTTAGGTGGACATCTGTCAGCAACGGCTGATTCGAGTGGTATAAACTTACATTGAGAAGATTCCCAAGAAATTTTGTATCCCGGTAACGCCTCACACACTGTACGAGACGCATCAGATAAGGCAGAATCGCTATGAAGTAGTGGATGCCCCAGTTGCGAGAGGTTGCGCAGGTCACCCATGCATCTTGTATCCGGGGATCGTAAGCCGGCGATGATACCGCGTCACCTCCACCCGATATTTTAGGAAAGTAATTGGCGTAGACGCAACTGAAGAAATATAGGTTCTCTAGAGTAAAGGTCAGGCTACACAGCTGATCCCTGGGTAACTATAAGCCAGGGTGTAGGGCACGACCAGTAGTGGAGTAGGCCTACCCAAACCAGAAACTGGTGAACTAGAGACACCATGCATGAGTCATACACGAGTAGTAATAAGAAAAACTGCGAACATCAACCGGGAATGCACCGCTTAGGAATAACTTGGCTAGGTTCCTGATTGTCCACCAGCGAGAACTCCTTGACATGAAACGCTGAGAAATCCAGTCAAGACGCACACACCCTCCAATCATCCGGAAATTACCCACTGGAAGAGGATTGAGCAAGAGCACAAGGACAACGGCCAACCAAACTAAAGGCCACAGCATCGGGGGACCAAAGCGAGAAAATGAGAGCCAGAATGCAAAAGCCAAGGCACACGTTATGAGAGAAGGGATCTGTTACACCTGGATGAAGCAAAGCGATCTAGGACACCTCTCAGTCACGCACCTCAAAATATTGGCGGGGATCCATCTTCGTTCTCAAATCCAATTCTGCAAACCATAGAGAAAGGCGCATCCGATGAATGATTGAGAACGTACCGAAGATAAATGGATAGTTTATACGCTCGTGAGCCCATACATTGATATTCACGCCAACCAGCAGCGCCAGCAAGACAGGCATCCCAAATATCGCGTAAATGTACAGAAGAACACTCCAAGAAGGAAGGGTTTCTCTCGTATGTTGTAGAGAACCTGTTTGCGTGTTCACGCGTACGAACTCCCACAAGGATGGACACGCACATTGATATATTCCTGCTGACAAAGCCGCGACAGCAAGTCCGAGATACGTCCCTGAACGGAATACGCTCATGTAGTGTGATTTCACACGCGAATCGAGGCGTAGACGTTTCATTGCCGTCCTCCGATCACCTCTGGCTACACATGATGCACATATCAAAAGATGTGGTAAGAGAAGAGACCTGCAGGGCTACGACGCATGCCTGCTCACCAAATCGTGCAGCATAAATATCTTCCATTTCTCTGATCATGTTGCCTACTCGAGCACCACTGGAGAAAGCTGACGGTTCGACCTATCGTTACGTTGCTGTAGTGAAGACGGTCCTGAAAAATGAGATTCCACACCTTCTCCGACATGTAGATAGTGAGTGCAGGTAGCTTTGTAACCTTCTCAAACTTCTTCAGGGCTTTACGAAATCCTACGAGGTTTAGGACCTGACACGGAATAGAAGCGTTTTGACAGAGGAACCCGGCTCACAGTACATCGGGAACTTACGCGGTAGTTGTTTAGTACCTCAAGACCCCTGGCATTAAGATGAGTGACCACACCGATGACAGAATATGGACGGACCATACCGGTAGTGCTCCACGACAGCTTTCTTTAGTTTCTTCTTCGCGACCTGATACTCTCGGGGATCTAAGGTAACTTTGGTTGACTCTGAAGTCTGCTTTCCCACTGTAGTGAAGCAACCTGACGGGAAACGACCGCAAGGACTCAGAGCAATGAAGGTAAAATTCACAGATAACTCACCGCTCCGTCCTGACACAAAACTAGACTTTGCTGCCCTCAGGTCCGTGCTGTTCCTCTCGTACACGTGAATAAACCGACCTCTCTTGCTCAGTACACGAGAATTGCTGGATGGTAAGATGTCCTGTTGCAGTGATCATCCGGCGAGGCTGCCCGGGTACTAAAGATAGTACTGACATATATCCGTTGGCGGTGAGCCACAAGCTCATCTAACTGCTCACGAAGCTTGTCGTGACGTTCTTCCGCCTCTTTTTCGCGTTCCAGGAAAAACGATTCCACTCTTTCCAAGTCAGTATCAAGTAGCTTAAAAAACTTTCGCTGAGCCGGGGAGAGCTGTTGAAGAAGTTGACTCAGAGATGAGGATGGGGCCATTGTGCTGCCTGCAACGGAGAGCATAGAAAATTTTCTACTTGAATGCGCTTCAGGCTCTTTATTCTCGGACGAGTCATTCGGTGCGTCCTCGGAAGAGTCGAAACCGATGACTATGACCGGACTTAAGATGCCACCTTGCTCGACCTTTATTTCTCGAATTTGCTTCTTCAGGCCGCGGTAGTCGCTTTAGGGAACATGAGCGTGTAATGGAGACAATTCCAAACGGCACACGGGCACAGGGGACAACGTAAGGACGTACATGTACGCTTTCTTCCACTCCGAGGCCTAGAGGTAAAGGGACCACTGGTCAATGCTGCACTTCAGTGGCCTGAAGCACCGCCCACCTGCACATCCTCGAGGTACCTGTGGCGTAAAAAGATCAGGGAGCTCAAGGACGCCGCGTGTCGAGTATGTGTTTCTACTTACCGTGCAAACTTCATAGCTGGGGGATTCCAAGCAGGGGATGGAAGACATCTTCGATGGTGACCACAAAGTTAACTGAATCAGACAGCCAATCGCAGCTTGCAAGGTAGCTGCTACGAAGCAATAAAATATTCAAATGACGGGGCGTGGGGAGCCGGCACAACGAGAGGATCCGATTGGCCTCGGCCAGAATAAAGAGAGGCCATGGGGTGACTGCGTGGGAGCTGCCTTCCTTTTTAGATATACAGGTGGCAAGGCCCATATGGAACCCGGGATTCCCCTAATGACCCCGAAGAACAATTCAGCGGTATACCACATGAATGATTAAGGCTTCCCTACATCTAGATGCTACCAGAGCCTAATATGTGTCAAAGGGGTGGTATTCACTTGGTTGTACTCTCCAAGCCATTAGCATACTGAAACTGATCCGAGTTTTCGTACTGAAGAAGTTGCATATCAATAAAATTCTTGCCACGAGCGACGACGGCAATCCATACCTCCCACATGTCAATCGCAACTTGGCAACTCTCACGCACGACCGTAGGGGCATCCTCCCTTGTCATCCACTCTTTCAGATGCGGAAGCACTTCCGGCGTTGCTATCCCTCCCAAAGCTTCAGCCGCTTCGTGTCGCACCATGTCGGATTCGGAGGCGTCTTGTAGAACCTCTAGAAGAGCGGGAACAGCGTGTGGCGAGAGCAATTGCCCGAAGACAAATGCAATCTCATGTCTTGCGCGGGAACAATGACCCTTGAGAAATCCAACCTATCAGGATTCATCTTCAAACTCACTTAAACAAAGCGCTGTCGTCTGAGAATCCGGCCGCAAGGGCGTCTACCGCAGTGGGCGTACCGATGTTCCGAAGGGCAAACATCGCACGGTATCGCTCAAACAAAGGCAGCCCAGTATCCAGTAGTGTACTTCTGAGTGTGTAGATAATTGCATTGTCGAGGTCCTCCGATCTCCGCGCACCAGAAAGAAGTTTGGATGATGGCGGGGCAGGGTCGACGGATGTGTAGCACCTTGAGTGGGAGGGGTTGTCATTGGTCAGCCGTAGCTATGTCTGGAGAGGAACTGACGGTATAACATCGGTAATCTGTTTTTCGACAAGGTGCCTTTTCCCCTCCTCTGAGTTGTCCCATTCAATCTTGGCAAGGGCGATCTCGCAAGTTTCACGGACACTCTGGTTGCGATCGGTGAGGTATTCCTTCAGGATCGGGATAGAAGAGGTGGAAGATATTGCTCCCATAGCCTCCGCCGCCTAAGTATCACCATCACTGAGCAAGGTATTGTCCAAGCAATGCAGACGAATGGTGACGTACCTCATGTCGTACCATGGGATCTTCGTCCTCGTTCCGGAGGACAGACTCTAGGACAGGGAGCGCCGAAGTACGCTTTATCTGACCTAGGCAATATGCTAGTTCGTGTTTCAAAAGAGCGGATCGATCCTGAAAACCTGGGGGTGTGGAAGTAGATATCCGACTTTCGCGAAGACCAACCCACACCTTTGGATATGATGGTGACCGCATCGTCGCTTCCCAAAGACTTGAGTGTGAACAAAGCACGGAATCGATCGTGCAATGTGGTCGTTCCGCTGGTGTTCAACAGCGAATCTTGGAGAGCCCTGAGTTCAGCGGTGCTGACCGTGTTAGCCATGTACCGGGCAGACCTGTAAGTGGCGGACTTCCAAATTGGCTCGATATCATACCAGATCATGCCCAAGTCAAAGCGTGCACAGGTCGTCTCACTAACCAAGGTCGCAAAAAAGACCAAGGAACATAAAACTGCGCTTTTGACGGAGATTCAGGAAAGTTCGGAAAGATGGAGATTTTGTTGGGTTTTCGAAGTGGGTGCGATGCGTAACACACATCTCAAGACTGTCCGAAGTCAATGGCGAGGGTCAGTCAAGTAGTATCTCCGTTACGACTCCCCGTCTAATGCGGTTGCGGCCCGACTTAGTTCGGCAAGAATTTTTTTCGGTAGGGCTGCGGTAATGGCAAAGGCACTGGGAACAACACCAGAGGAGGAACATCGCTCGGGGTTGCACAAACTATCGCAAGTTCGCATCCATCTGCCATTATCGTTTGTTCATATGGCTCACCCGTTTCGAATTTAGCATGTAAAGGGCCAAGTTGGCCTACTATTCACTGACTCGGAACCACAAGAAGTCATCGAGTGGTTTGACGATTTCCAACGACCTGACTTTGCGCGAGCCGGTAATATCGCCAGCCGGACAGTCGTACTTCCTGTTGGCCCCGTGATGCGACGCTCAGACCCCCCGGAGCCGTTCCCTCACAACGAGGACCCTCAACTGAGAAAACTGGGGCTGACTACGGTAATGAAACGAGGAGTTCCTACGCTGGAGACACCTCACCAGGTCTGCGAAGAGGGAAAGGTGCTGACGAGTGAGCAGGCCCAATTACTAAAGCTTATTGGCGAAGAGATGGTGGTTTTCCGAGTAGTTTTGAAGGCTCGGTGGGAATCCGGGACGGGTATGGTCACTGACATGGCAGGCCGCCCACTTGCAGCTGAGGAAAAGGATGAGGAGATGAGCGAATAACGTGTTGTATGTACTTTCTGTTAATGTCACGTGCTCGCTCGCCCGTGTTTCGGACACCGAGTAGTAAGTTATAATGAAAGTGAGTGAGCTGATTGTTATCGACATCGGCCATGTGGTTGCCCAGGGCTGCTCTCGGCCTTCTGGGGCTTTCCCTTCAACAGCCATTGGCACCACCCATCTCGCACCCAAGCCCGATCATGCCGCCATCGTTCACCTTGAAGGCGTCACCCGATGTACTCTCCCCGAAGGATATGCTCTCACTGCCAAGGCCGGGAGATCCCCTCCCAAACGCAGCAGGCGATCTGGCACTCGTTCCCATCAGTCAGTACTCCTTTGACGATCGCAAGTGAGTTCACAGAGTCCTACTCCACACCTTCGCCTAACTCGGTGGAAAATGAGGACCCACAAGTCACTAGCTGTCGTACCTTTGGAGTCTGGATATCAGAAATACACCTTTCCCCTGCCACGGGGTGGCGACGCTTTCTGGATCGACTCACGTACCATCGCACACGTCGTTGAAGCGGAAGGAGAAAAGAAGCAGGACATATTCGCAGTCCTAGTCACATACGAACAGGGCAGTGTTAACATCGGTGAACCTGTTCTTGTTGGTTCCCTCCCAGTTACCACTGCAGCAGACTTCCGTTATTCGTCCTCATCGGGTGTCCTTGTATTCTCCGCATACGTCTACGCAGACGGGGATTTAGAAGCGGTGACAGCGAATGACGAAGCATACAACAATCGAGGCAACACTGCTCTGGTGTACGATCAAACCTTTGAACGTCAATGGGACACGTGGGTTGGTCCAAAGCACAAGTCCCTCTTCACCGTCAAACTGCAAAAAGATCACGGAAACTATATCCTCGGGAATTCTTTTACAAACGTCCTCAAGCACACCGAATTGGTATGATCTTCCCCTAGTTACCCGCTTCCGAATCCTATTTAAACACCGTCATAGAGCACTCCTGTCGAACCGTTTGGAGGAAAAGACGATTTTGACATTTCGGATAGTCAAATTGTCTTCACCGCCAAGGACCCCAAGCTGCCTAAAGCAATACACACTAAGCAAGATGTACGTGTGTGACCCTACTATTCTTGTCCTTATTCTCATTCCTATCCAGATCTACCTTGTCAGCTTCGTTGGTTCAGATCTTCGAGAACTTACGTCCGGCGTCCATGGTGCTACCCATGCTCCAATCTTCAATCGTCAAGGCACAAAAGTTGCCTGGCTTCAACTCGATGAAGATGGCCATGAATCAGACAGGTTAGTCTCTGTATTGACCGAGTACTCAGTGCTGACATCTATGCAAGGCACAAGGTCGTCATTCATGATCTCGCCAAGGGTGTCAGCTTCACAGTCACCCAGGAATGGGACCGATCGCCCAATGCCCTAGTGGTCGGTGTTCTGTTGACCACTTGATATCGTATCGCTGAACGTCTACCAGTTCTCGGAAGATGGTGACTTCCTCTATCTCACCGCAGAAGACACCGCTAGGGTTAAAGTCTTCGTTCTTCCTGTGCCTCCAACTCCGAACAAAAACACGACTCACCCCAAGCTATCCGACCCTTATAAGACGCCCATCGCCCTTACCTCCTCTCGTGCTGCTTCCGGCATTCAAATTCTTCCGAACGGTCGCATTAGTTTCGCAGTTTCGTCCCTGACTTCTCCCAAGGATGTCTTTATCCTTGGCAATCTCCGAAGAGTGGAAGCGGACGTGATAAGCGTGACACCCGAAGCCGATATCTATCGCGGCGAACTCACTCAGATTACGAAGTTTTCTGCGAATTCTTTGCAGGGAAAGGCCCTCCACCCAGGGGAAGAATTTTGGTTTGAGGGCGCGACCCAGCAGATACATGGATGGACACTCACTCCTCCGGGTTACCAGACTACGGACGTGAAGAGATGGCCTATTGTATTGCTCATCCATGGAGGTTATTCTTCTCTGCTATCGTCTTTTCAGGCGCACGGCTTAGTGTGAATATTTCCACAGGCCCTGAGTCATGCTGGCAAGACTCTTGGTCTACACGCTGGAACCCGAACGGTAACATCTATCTTAATGGACACGCCCTCAGGGATGCTTAGTAGGACCAGTTTTCGCTAACCAGGGTTACTTCGTTGTCATGATCAATCCAACTGGATCAACGTCTTTCGGCCAAAGTATTTCCCTTTGACGTGTCGTGACACCGGCTACAATGCTAATAATTACTGCTTGTCAGACCTCACCGAGGGTATCAAGGAAGACTGGGGTGGAAAACCATTCATAGATCTTCGCAATGGCTGGAAATATATATTGGGTCGTTACCCCCAAGTCAGCTGTTGACCAAGAATGTTTCTTTCTACCAGGTGGTTGACATCCTTATAGGTTGACCCGGAGCGCGCAGTCGCTGCAGGTGCTAGCTGGGGTGGTTATGCTATCAAGTACGTCTCATCCGGTCTCACCAGAGGAGAGATCCTGATCGCAGCATGTAAGCTGGATTCAGGGAAACCCAGAATATGGCTTCAACTTCAAGGCCCTGTTCTGTCATGATGGTGTACGCCCTCTGTTCTTTGGTGACGTACACACTGACACCTTCAACCTAGGTTTTCGATACCACCTACAATGGCTACGCTACTGATGAACTTTTCTTTGTGAGTTCGTACACTCCCTTTCGAAGCAAGCAACCCTCGACATATCACTTGGTAGTTCAATCACGAATGGGGGGGGCGTCCGTGGGAGCCCAAGTCCTTTGAGCTCTCTCGCAAGTGCGCAATAACGCTTCTCGTTGTTCCCCGAAACATGCCTCAACCATGTCCGTAATCTAGGTACAGCCCGGCGTATACCGTCAGCAAGTGGTCGACACCACAGCTTATCGTTCACGGAAGCAAGGATTATCGCCTTCCGGAAACCGACGGCATCGCTGTATTCCATGCTTTGCAGCAGTATGCATCCTATCTCTGTCCTTTTGGTTGCACTAACATCTACGGTTTGGTGTAGGCTGGGCGTTCCCAGCCGACTTGTCATCTTTCCCGATGAAAACCATTGGGTCCTTAATGCTGGTAACAGGTTCGTACATACTGTGAAGTAGTACTCCTCCGTCAACTCAACACTTGCATTAGTTTGAAGTGGCACTATGAAGTGTTCAGGTGGTTCGACGAATACGTGGGAAAGACGGGGTAGGCCGAGCAATCCTTACACAGGGTGCTTCCGTACTCGATGTACCAATGCTGCCCAAAGTTTGAATGAAAGACATCAGCAAATCATTACATGCATGTAATATTCCACGATGAAATGATGGAGATGTGATCTACGGAGGGCACCACAGTTACCGCCGCGACCTTGGATCCATCCGTTCCCCCGTTGATGCCAATTTACGCTTCTTAGCTTTCGTTGACTTGGTGGAGGATTCCTTTGCTGGAGCTGGTGGCTTTCGTATATGTTTGACGCTGTGTATTTCTTTGGGTTTGGGCTGCAAATGAAAGCAAGTCAGTCGATAGAAAATAAGAAACTGAAGTCACCAACTTCGGCGCCCATCATCAACTCGTCGTCGTCAGAATCGGCGGCCGAGTCCATGTCATCTGATGAGGTTCCAGATTCATCCACTTCTACGTAGAGACGTTGCGGAGCTGACTTGCGCTTTATGCGCGTAACCCCCTGGTTCGTCTTCGACACGGGAGTCTGTACAGACGTAAACTTGGAGGTCGAAGCAGACGCAGAAGACGCCGACGCCGAGGGCGGCATGCCTTTCTGTACATCCCGATCCACGCTCTCCTCCTTGATGGGAACTTCGACGACAGCTTGTACTCGTCTAAGTAGGAGTGACTGGCGGTTCGCTACACTTGCTACGCCGGATGGCCCGCGGGAATGGGTCGTCTGCACGGTTGTGAGACGTGCATTTGCCCGGTTTTCAGAGGTCGGCGTAGGTAGGGCCCTTGGGAGTTGCCGGGTTTGTAACGTGCTTGACGGTGCTTTCGACTTGATCGACGCAGACTTGGTGTTTTATGGAAGCCTTATGTCAGAAAAATGGGAGTCGTGAGCAAGTGATGCACACAATACCGTAGATGCCAGTAAGTCCCTTGTATTTGAATGTCTCATGATTGGTGTGGCATGCGTGGTAGAATTCGATGTTTGAGGTTTTACCTGAAGACGGCCAGACAGTGAAAGTTGACTTGGCCCGCAAATTGCAAAAGTGTGGACGAAAACGCACGGAGAAACGTTCAGAGACGAGGTCATCCACTCGTTGGGCGAGCCTCGATCGCTCCTGCTCGACGCGGAGAAACTGCTCCTTCCAGCTGACCGCCTCAAGTCTGGAGGTCTCTTCGAGACGGAGACACTGTTCTTTCCATTGCGTCGCCTCTTGGCGTAGTTGTGCGATGGTCTCTAAGTGGTGTTCGATCTTTTGGGGGAATGCTGAGTGCATCCTGACACGGAACGAGTTGGATGGAGTACCGTCAACTGAGCTTGATGCGCCTGTGACACGGTTCAGGAGCAGTGGTGGGTATGGTCAGACACGGATGCGTACCGCAGTTTTCCATGTGTTCGCTTCTTCTTTCCAAGCCTGTTCTTCTAGTCTGCAGGCATGGAGCGTCTTGGCAGCCTCGTCTCGTTCCCGACGCGCTTCACGCGCGTCTGCCGTGGCTTGTTCTTGCGCAGTGGTGATCTGGTACAAACGCCTCGTCAAACGCGTCTTCTACATGAGGGTGATAAACGACGCACCGCGAGCGTGGCTGCCCTGTCGATAGCGGCGAGGGCGTCCGTGAGGACTGCTGATGTTGCGCTGCTCATTGTGTCTTGCACGGTCTGTCTCAAAGAGCGTGTGTCCTCACGAGGACCACCGGACCCCCTGTCAACACACATACAATGCAGTGCCAGGACTCTCTCTCCACGCTCCGCATTCTTGCCTGGCTGCCTCGAACGCGATGCACCATGTCTACCGTAACTCGTCCGACTTCGATCAAGATGACGTTGAGCAAAAACCACCCTCGTCTGACAGATGCTAACCAAACTTCGCTGCACGAGCCCCTTGAAGAGCTGGAAGACATCAACTGTTCCTCGGATGTGCCTCATCCCTAGCGCAGTCGACCAGTGCACCGTCATCAGAGAAAAGATCGCACATTTTGGCGATAGGCTACCATGATTCTATGTACTTGCAGAGGGTCGAGCAACATTTTGGAATGCTACGCCAGTTTTCGACGCGTTTTTCAACGCAGAGCTCCTAGAAGTCGAATGATTGGATACCTTCTTCGGCACTTCGCTAGGTGGGCTGCCAGGGCTCACTCGTACTCCGATCCGCGACGAATTCAATACGATATGCTAGCCATCCATCTCGTACAGCGATCGACACCATCGATCTCTTCCTCCTACTACAATCCAGATACCCTACTAGAACCCCGTGGAGGCTGTTCCATCTCCCCAGTAACCATTGTGGGTGGTCTGAGAAACGTCCTTCCCTCCTCTGTTCGCGACGGTGCCCTGGCTAGGCAGGAGATACCTGCGGACATAGTAGAGGGAATCCTACTCGTTGAATCATTGACGGACGACCTCAAATGTCTGTTCCGTGCTGATTTTGTCGGCTCCAATTAATTAAGTGATGATTTCCGTATGAACTTCTCTAGGAAACGCCCTTGGGCCTCCCAGGTGAGCACCACTAGTGTAAATGAGTTCTATGCCCTCGTCTAAGAATACGCAGACACGGGGCATTTTCATCACCTCAAAGACAGTCTCAGTATGGACTGAACCCTTACATAAGGGGTTCTCTCTCCACCCGGAGGTAACCCTTCGGCGCCAGATATTCAATCGCAGGATAGTCCCACTTGGAAGGGACTACTTGCTGTGCACGCAGTGTCTTGGCACGTTTCTTCTTGATTACTTTCATGTATGGTACCATGGATGGAGGTAAAAGTGCCTACGTTTCAAGAGTTCGGTCAGCTTACGGATTGCGCCCGTTCCTTCTACCAGGCGTCCTGAAGATTGTATGCTGTTATGGTTATTGCAGCACGGTATCCAAGGGTGTACGGAAGAAGCTGTACACGCGCCACGGGTCAACGCGACTTCTTTGTCTCCCTTACTACGTACCTAGGTCTGAGCGATGCATTCTGACACTGGCGTGAAGCGCTTTACAGTGAACCAGTGTTGGAACGACCCAGTGCCACCATTACCCTCATCATCCAATACTTGGTTGCATGATGTGTGGAGCCCATATACGATCGTGTTCCGTACTATCTACTGTCTCATGAGGCCTACGCACCAGATCGCATTGACATCATACTGACGCACACAAGAACTCCACACCAATTTCGGCAGTCCAGTGTCCCGAGTCTGTCAGTATCCTGCACTCATCTGACCAATTTCTGTTCAGTCTTTCACGATGGCCAGGCAACACCACGAAGCCGCAAAGGATGTCATTAAGGACGGTAGCGGAAGAGAAGACGCTGCACTTGAGTTCAAAAAACCTTTCCAGACAGTCAGTCGTACGACTGCTACGGACCATGACATTCACGAAGACTACATCAAAGATCCACCTCAGGAAAGTACAGTCGCAATGTCACAGAAGGTTGCGTCTGACATCCTCACTGTAGAATGCTTCCCGCGTACCCACGAGCAAGAGCACTCCAGGAATCAAAGAGGGTGCTTACGAGGAGGAAGCATTACAATCCGGGGTGTTGGGCGACGAGGATACTGGCAGAATGAAACAGATCGATGTCGAGGGTGAAACACTAAATGAAAGTTCTATGCATCCGCGAACCACCCCAGGCGGACTCTAGTAGAAGCGTTGGGAAGCTGTGTTTTGGACAGCAGCCGAGGGAGTGAAAGCAGAGTAGATTTGCCATACAAGAAATATTTACATGAGTTTAACGCCTCCGTTTACGCCACCACTTTTCTTGAACTTGCGTCCAGTGGCAAATAAAATGCTATCTAGCAGGGCAGCAACCGTCAAAACACCACCCACGATGGCACATGTACTAAATGGCCAGTGAGACAACTGAAATGCTCCGGCAGCTGTGACTCACGAAGTAAGGAAGTGCGCGAATGACTGCCTCGTATCCGAATGGACGATAAGGATTGGCGATATTTCGAAGTTGAAGTAGGCACCTGTACTCTCACAGTTATGGATTTAAGGGTGATGAACACATCGATTACGCACCCGGAACGCCAACAGTGCCATGCTGAGTATAAACACCCTGGTTATCCTCGTTTCCACTTTCACTCAAATCCCGCTCAAAGTGGGTAACACTATACTGGTGGCTATTAATCTATGCCTCGCCGTGAGCAAACAAAAAGAGAGGTAACGGTATGAGCAGACCGTTTTGTCATCCAGCGTTCTGAACTGTGTCGAGACAACTTTGAGGAAATACTGGAACATGTACTGCGGCTTGTTGGTCTAGAGGAAGAATATATTAGCACGAAAGGTGGAAAGCTTGTCAACAACAAACTTTCGCCACGTAACCGTCCAGCGGGTTTCCGACGATATTCATTCGCTTCTTCATCTCCTTCGATATGGTAGCCTTTCTCGGGTTGTACTCATCGTCGGCCATGAATAAGAATTCATGAACCATGTGAGAGAAGTCGTGGGGGTTCCCGTCGTTCCTCAAATATGGGACCAGGTCACGGAACTGCCGAGAATTGGTCTGGTATGACCTTCCCGGAGATAGGTGAATGCTTCCAACGACCTTATTGACACGAATACGACCCGAGATATTGCAACCTTCCTCCGCCTGTTCTTTGAGTTTCTCTGACCACCCTTCTTGAACGCACTATGACGAAGTCATCACACATAAACAAACTTCTACGAAATGCAAATCACGGCTGACCTGCTCGATGTCGTCTGGGTTCCCAAAACTCCAACCTTTATTGGAGTACGCCTGTCTCACGTCCTCGCAACTGTTGCAGCACCCAGTCGGAGGCTCTATACCACCATAACAGGAACCGCAGTAATCTGGTCCTCGCTGCTCGGCTAATTTGTCGACTTCGCTACCCAACTCTCCAGTTCGTATCCCCAGAACATCGGCACCGGTCTTCGTGAGCCGCTTCTTCATTATGTTATGGGAGATATCTCTCTGCTGCTCCCCAGATATGTCCACGACATCCAGACTCAGCACTAGTTCGCAACCGGAGGATAAATGAAACAATAGCCCGAAATGACAACATACACAACACTTACAGTAACACGGAACATGTGGGAACGTAACATTGAGCTTCACGCTCAGTTTCTGGCCTCTGCTTCTATCCACGACTATTGAAGTGTCGACAACTACTCGTCGATAGTCGAAGAACTCCACGGTGGTGAATGCGAGTATAATACATGCGGAAATGAGCGTCACTAAATGGTATTAGAGCGACAAAGGATCCAGTTGGGTCGAGACTCACGAAATGCGCCGGTGCGCGTTTTCACCTTCACGTCCTCCGTAGTCTGTGGTGGGTTGAGGAGGTTAGTCGGCGGCAACCGACTCGTCGGGACTAACAGTGAAATGAGACGTACCTTGCCAAAGGCGTCGATGCCTTTCAAACCCGCCAAAAACCCCTTGGCCATTCTCACCGTCTGAGCTCTTACCGAGCAATCGGGCTTGAGGGTATTTGGGAGCAAACTTTGAGGAGAGGAGGCTTAGCATGGAGACTGGGTCATTTGACGGGCACGTGACCCAACATACGTGTCCTCAGATCCTTGTGCGGAGGTATTTCGGGCACGGTCCAAGTTAAATGGACACTCGTATCAACCAGTACTTATTCCCGTTAGACGACTCTCAGCAATTCCACAGGAACTGATATACCTCGTTTCATCCTGTTAGCTGAAAACTTTACAGCTTGGAACATGGCCCACCGCAACGTGCGGAAGGAGTGCGTGTACGCAAAGTGATCGCCCACAATAAGCCAAAACTACATTAGATACTGGTAAATCCGATTTAGTCAGAACCTCGCTATCGTTGTCAGTGACACATGAACTTCAGAGACACGAGTTGGACTGGCTCGCAATGTGAAAGACATCATGTGGCTTGGGGGTCTAGGAAAATCCAATCTTGTCCACCCCTTGCTTGACTTTATCGAACAAACTACGGACACCATCTTTGATCCCTTCTGTTTGCATGCCAACGTTGTCCGAGCTAGTCCTATATAAGCCAGTTCCAGCGGGACCACCGAGAGTGACATTGACCCCGCCAAGATTGAGATTGAGGGACGGCGCATTAGATGCCGATTCTGGAGGTGGCTCGTAAACTGATGGTGGAAATTTCTTTGCGGCAGCTCGTATCATCTCCACGTAGCTGTTATGGCATCAGCACATGACACGATCAAATCAAAAGTGCCAAATCGACCTTGATGAGTTGTGGACACAGGTCCCTCCAAGTAGAATTTGGGTTCCTACACTGTTTGCCTCCTGATTTAATAACGTGACTGTTCTCGCTTCTTCGTACGTTGTTCCACCAATGATGAAAATAATAATATCCTGGGGTCTGGCCAAGTGGTAGCAATATGTTTCTCAAATATAGAAAATACATTAACTTACCGTTGCAAGCCAAGATTCGTTCCAGAGCTCTCAAGAAACGGATAGCTTGACTCTTTGAGCCGTCCCTTGAGAAGATTCTCCAATGTCTGTGATAAGTGAGGGTTATGCTGCGTATATACGTTCTCCACACCCTGTCGCTTGATCGATCAACCACAACACCTACTCCTCTGGAGACTATTACCTTCAGACCCTTTAATGCCGACTTCCCCTTCGCCAGTAATGATTCAGTCGAGAATAGATCGTCTTTCCGCTGATCTGAACCGGCGATATTCAGAAACACATAAACGAGCTGTATGATCGAGACGTATAGTCAGAAACCAGGGCCATGAACTTAGCATGGACGAACTCCTGCTTCCTCTCTCGATACTCCATTCGCCAATAGAAGGTTGATCAACGAGGCGATGTTACCCGTCTGCGATTTTTGATAACGCAGAGCGTACAATATAACGATGCGGAGCTTGTTCCATGCTGGAACGGCATTGTTTGTTACCAAGGCTTGAACCGTCTGCGTACGACGTTATGTTGGCAATTAACAAAAGTGCGAAGCAAACATACCTTAAAGTCATACCCAGAACTTGTCGCCAGGCCTTGTTCTACTTCTCCAACGTCAAGTAGACGATCTCGATCGACCAACCTGCTAAGTTCGCCCACCAAGGCGACGTGCTTACTGACATTTCCTCCCAATTTCCTAAATTCCGGGTATTCCTCCACAAATCTCTTCATGTCGGATATCGAATTAATAGCCGAAGGTGATTGGGCGAGGGAACGCGACTGATAGGACTGGACATAATTCTTGAGGGAAGTCCCTAAATCCCCAAATGTCGCCAAGTGATGAGCTTGGAAAAATGGGTCCGTGGGCGTAGTCAACGTGATTTCCTACGATATTTCTCTATCAAAGCCCAAAGCAGATAGAAGACGACTCACGGAAAGCTCAGGGCGAATATCGGGAATCATAGTAAGGTTTACTCGGCCATTGTGGATACCGAGAAGCTCGTGTACCATGGCCTGGTAAGTCCATTGAGTCAGTAGTGGAGTGACAGGATCATTTCTCCTATCCAGTATGATCAACAGGGGCGATACTACGGTGGGCCGAAAATCAAACAAGGTCGAGTCCGACTGGATGCGGTGCTGTTACAGATGAAAACAGGTGAGTGCATCCATCGAGAGAGATGAAATCTTTACGTGAACTTCGTTAGCCAACTTCTTGGCCATACCACTCATTTTCTCGTATCGGATGACAGGCTTCTTCCTTAAGCTTAACAAGACAGCGATGATGCCCTGTACTGAACGTCCCAGTGCAGCGTCATCCCATGTATTGGGCGACGAGCCATAAAGAGGCCTATCCTCAGTTGGAATATGGTTGAGGGAAAACAGAGAAGGCAACAGGGGCGCATAATCCGCGAAGTATTCCTGACGAGGATGTTGAAGAGGATATATCGTAGAACACAGAAGTTATATACCTGCACTTCTCTCACTACCTCAAACTCGTCGGCTTCTGCAAGGCGCTCGATGGTTGACTTCGAGAGGACGTTGCTGAAATCTACCATACGGAAGACAATATAAACATTTGGAACAACCGTGGCAAGGATTTCACGCACTGACAGAGATAATAATCTGCATACTTGGGTTCTCGAAGCTCCGAGGACACCGCCTTGATGCTGTCTTCGTTTGGTTGTAAGAAGCAGACGCATTTCATGTGAGGCATTCGGTTTCGCTGAGGATTGTCGACACGATCCGTCAAATAGACTTGATGGGAGAGAAGGGTTGACTGCGTAGCTGCGAGTGATACGATTGGGGTCTAGAAGGATCAAATGCATGAGCCCTAGGATGCTTGGATACAAGAAATCATTGTTACAGTGTGTGCATCGAGTAGGAGTACCTTCATAGCGGATGGGGTGGACACCAACTTGGTGATGTAGGTCTCGACAGCTTTCACTACGTCCATGTCGAGAAGTCCTCCAATACACTTTTGTGTGCCAAAGTAAAGCTGTTGTCCTACTACGAAGGAACCGACGATGCGAGGCAAGCTGAGACGTTGCGCCGCCGGGGCCAGTGTCAATGCTTACTTAGTAGACTCCACAGTGGCCGCTCATCCCAATCAGGCAGTTTGGCAATTACATCAGCCATCCTCACACCCGAAACATTCACCGGCCCACCACCCTGACGGGGACAGCGTGGAAAGCAGGAAAAAAGAAAGCAGGTTGTTTGGAAGTTACAACGGTAAGCGACATCTCTCCAAAGCAGGTACATTTGGTATTTGTGCTGCTTGCCCCTTTCATGGCTTGGACTAAGCCCTGTGAGGAACGTGAAGCAACTTACGTGTCGCTCACCAGCAGGTGGTTCTGGATCTTGCAAGGGTACATACAGTATGTACAACTCAACCTCAGGCTCCCTCACCTCGCCCCCGCTCCTTGGAGCCGCATGATTCTGATTCTGGACAATACAGTCACTCACGGGTATGTGGAGCTAGGTCACCTAAACTCTGACTATTTTTTAGGGAGTTGAAAACGCCATTCCGTGGTGTCTATGGCGCAAAGACCACCTCCTTTCTGTCCCTCCGCGGTGATGTTTAGCCTTGCATAGGTGCGCGATCCGCGGAGCTGAACCCCTTTTCTTGCTTTCAGTCTGGATCTGGACTTTCCGAAAACCGAAGGGGATACTTTCCCTGGAACAGGGTTACCGTACGTCCCGGAAGGGGAGGGGGAAGAGTTAGTAAGTGTGGTCTCCCCCCTTTTGGTGCAACGTTGGAGGAAAAGATACGTGATTGAATTACTGGACTCGCTGGCATCCACACCGCTTTTATACTAAGCAGTGCGTTCGTTTCCAGGAGCAATGAATACCACATTCATTTTACCCGGTCATTGAGTTAACCGAAAGTCTGCGCAGAGGTTGTGATTGTATGTTCACCCTGGTAACCTTCCTCTTACTGTCTATCATACTCTGGACCCACAATGAATATTATTTATCGGTAATACCGTCCATCGCACCAGGGGGTCTAGGTTCAGCATCAGGATGACACCAGGGTAGCGGAAGCAACCATATAGGAAATCAACGTTGTATCCCGACCTATCGCTTGAGCCTCCATCAATACCACTGGAATAAAAGACCTCGAAGTTATGGGGAGCCTGCTGTAGTGGTAGAAGGAAACATACTGTGCGTCAAATTACCCAGCCCTCACAGGTGAAACCGAGGTATGTTTCTTCCATGAAGCAGCAGCAGGAGCGGCCACGATTTTGGTGGCCGAACTGCTCCAGCTCTTTGATATATACCACCCTGCATTGTGTATGTCCAGACCTATCCGGCCCGATGACTGAAGTGCCAGCCGTGATGATGGGTCAATGTCTGTTCAGGGAGACAAAGTCCTGTGATGACAATATCTACGGGCGTCACAGCCTCTAATGACGGCGTAAACATTAAACCAGTGATGATAATTGATAGCTGTCCCGTCATTTCCACCTGTGCTCAACCCTAATACCAGTTCTGACAATTTACGTAGTGTGATATGTTTAAGCAAGGGAGGTTTTTGTTAATCTCAATAGAATTTTAGATTGTGGTCTTGGGATCTTTAGCCGAGCCACGCATACGAGGGATATGGCGTTCCTGCCACTTCCCATGTGATATAATGCCCGCGTGCCACTGATGGATTGGCGCACCAAATCAGCTTATCTTCCCGACTCGAGGGGCGACTGCATCGTCGCTGGCGGCGGGCGTTCTCTGCGGCGTTCCCAGCGCATTTCCTACGTTATGCGTATCAAAGGGTACTCTTGACGTTCTATGTCTGGGCGCGCAACATAACTTGTGTGGTTATGTTCGTCTGTCAGCCTCATGACAATCGCGGTGATTTGCTGTACCAGCGGCAACCGCCGGGTCCGTCCGTCTCCCCATTTATTACCTGCCCCGAGGTCAACCATAACTCTGGCGCCTCCCACAAAGTGCTATCCCCGAGCTCGTGGACACAGGGTCATACGAGGGTATGAATTATGCACATCTTCTAGAGTCAATTCTTCGCTGTCACTGCCGTCAGGATTGGACACTCTATATAATAATCCCTCCCTTAATGTTTTCCCGAAGGTGGATGTGCACGATATATAAACGAGTCTCCTCTCGACGATGGAGGCTCAGGTCCTCGAACAGTATGGCCAGCTTTTATCACAACGAGTTACGTCGCGCTCTTTCCGAGCAAACATTTGGCATCGCTCGGTATGAGGTCGCTACCCCTGTCTCGCCACACGAAGCCACAGCTGCAGTCACGGTACTCGAGGGCCCCTGTATTTCGGTTACTCTGACCGGCCGCGGCTATCATGTAGGTGCCAACGTGCCCGGGTACTCTGATTGCGCTGAATACACCGTAATCCGCAGCTCAGCGACGGCCAAACATTTGAGGCCATTGAAGATTTGTTGACGTCAGTCAGCCCAAAATACGCGCAACAGCGATCGGACGCGCTTTTTGCCAAACTCCAAGGCCTCCAGTGATAAGAACAAGCGAGACCACCCCAAGACTAGTACGCCGTCTTCCTGCGGGTTTTAGGTGTCTTCTGGGCTGACCACGAGCTGTTAGTTAACCTCCCCCCCCGTTATTTATTCCGCCTGTGTTTATGGCGCCCTTGATTGAACCCTCTTTTGTTGACTTGTATCCAAAGTCATTTCTTCCTTACTTGACCCCTTTGGCTGCATTGTACGGGCCACCATCACTGGCATTTGAGGACTATGCATGGGGAATAGACGCCCCCTGACAACTTCAAATTTATTGATAGTTGCCCTTTCCGGGCACGACACGCCTATGTACATGGAATTGCCTCTTACCACGTTCAGAACTGCACTATGACGCATTCCTATCCAATAGTTCAGTAGGGAATTCCCCGGTTTGCCTCCTTCCTTCTAAGACATCCTCATACATTTGTCTGGTGAACACTAGCTGCCCAGACCTAACCTTGGCAATGACTTGTGTGACCCATTCCCTGTCGCGATCATTTCGAATGCAGTTGGCCCACCATCTATCCATGCTGTCACGGATGAATGGTGTTTTCAACTCTGCATGCTCGCTTTGTTCGTTGAGAACATGTAGGAGGAACCCAGCGTTAAGGTGCTCAAGGCCTAATTCCGACAGACATTTGAGAATACGCGAGATTCTCAGATTGTTGTGCGGTGCGACTATATGACCGTCGGTGTTGTGTCAGAACCCATGGTCAGTCAGCGAAGAGGGCGGCTCCAATAGCAATAGCGTCAACTTACAAAGAAGGTTTACATACCGCGCGCTGTAGCTCCCAGGCGGCAACGCGCGTCCCACAAGCCCCGTCTCCTCCGACTGCAGTCGCATACCATAAAAATCCAGCATCATCGAGTAAGCCCTGACGATGCGGCGCATGACCTCTGCGTCGGCTCTCATGGCCGATATTTCGTGAGGCATAAGCCTCTGCGCCGCAAAGTTCATCCCGTCCTCCTGGATCGGAAATCTAGTGCCGATGTTTCAATGGATCCGTTCCTGCGCAGGGACGTGGCAGCAGACTCACAACCATTGTATATAGCCGTGACCGAACTCAAGTTTGTTATAATCGCCTTTCCATCTGTTCGCGATATGGCCGCGCAAGATGGAGAAACAGATATCCCCGGTGAGGTTTCTGCGATTGGCGTCTGTATCGGCCGTAACTTACTGGTCAAAGATCTCTTCCACCAAGAGGCCATCCGGCTGGCACCGCAACCGGTTCTTGTAGAATTCAAGGTTGTCGCTAGTTTGGGTCTGCTGAGGGGTACTTGCCAGGCCGCGGTAGCCCGATAAAAAGGCCCGGATATCGCGAGGTAGATTCACAGCCATCGATGAACTGAAAGCGCCGCTAGCGTTGCCACGGACGTGTGTGCTTGCACGCTGGTATCCAGGGTAGCAGCAGGGAACCTTGAGCTGGAGTGAGGGCTTTCTTCAGTGACAGCAGCCCAACTAGGGTCGTAGCGGCGCCACGCTACTAGCAACTTTGGTGACTGTGCTACATATGTGTGGCGCAGCTAAGGCTGAGGGTTGCTGGTATCTTATCGTTAAGATCCAAATAGAAGCCTAAAACCCTGATTGAACGGACATGGGTGTAATACTAGACACACGCAGAATGGCATGCGCGACGAGGACCAGGCTACCGAACTCGAACAGCGAGCGGTCAGATGGAACAAGACACATGCGCCATCCCATCCGTAGTAGTCAATGTCAGGCAAGTCCAAGGACGTACTACCCGAGTTGGGGTCGTGCCACGTGCTTGCAAGGCGCCCTGACAAGTTACAGTCGCTGTCTCTAGAAAACTCGTGCATTGCAGTACTACAGCGCGCACGTTCGTTCGCTGAGAACCCGAACTAAGCTGACCTTGGCGTCAAATGACGAACTCATCCGTGCCAACTCCATCGGTACTGGCCCTATCTTTTTCTGGAGAAATTCCCGAGAGTCTACAGGAAGTGTGTGAATGTACGAACCTAACAGGCCATGGATCGAACGTGCCTACCCACACACACGGAATCCATCCTGCGAGAAAAGTTCTCAACAAACACCTTCCCGAGCACTCCCCACCACCACTCATCGTGTCGGCAAGGTAACACCCGTGATCCATCGTAGTAAGCAAGTAACTTTAACCTCGCTCGCCCTTCGTGCTCCTTCTATCCCCCCTCCCACTGATCTCCGGAGCCTGCTCCATCCGAGCGTATCGTTAACCCCTGATATTAGACCAAGCCAAGGTTTCGGCTCTTCGCTTATCATCGAGTTCAACAGGATGCCGCTTACGTATATGACGTCGTACATTCACCAGAACCGGAGCAAAACCAACGGGGAAGTCAAGAAATACAATTCCGAAAGGGTACTTCAGGCTTCACGTTGTCGTGATCGACGAGATCAAAGCGACAATGCTCTTACATAAACGTGCTACGTGTCTCAGCCACTAAACATTCCTCTAACGGCAAGGATGCATCCAATACAAAAAACAGCAAGAACAATCACTTGATTCAGACCAACAAATGACACGTGTTTCGTTTCGTGCAATGCTAGAACGCTGTCACGGTGGAATGCACGATCACAAGCACAGAACAAAGACGTTTCGGTCTGTGGTACTTCTACTTCATAACAAGACACTTATTGTCGCGAGTGGTGGTGGACCTTGCCGAGACAAGTAATGGAAGAAACCTTTTTCATTATTTATATTATTTTTCCATTCCTCCACATTCAAGCGGGGGCTCCCCAAATTAGCTGTGGCTAGCCCGTCTGAGACAACATGTGCATTTTTATTGCACGCATTTTGATTCATACGCCGGGGCCTTGGAGGCGGGCAATGCATTACTGTAAAGTACTCCTAACGACAAGGGGTGATTGGCATCGATGCACGTACCTGGGGTATGTACTTACTCTGTCCAAAGGTGTGGCTCCGAGTCCGTCGTTCCTGAACAATACTGATATGGCGTCGTCGCTGTAGTTCGCTGTCTCCGTGCGGGACCAATCAACCCTTACGTAGTATGGTCTCATGGCAGCGATGATGGACGAGTTGATATGGGACTGCTGTCATGCGTAAGGTGCACGCGTACAGATACCAGCACAGGACTTTGAAACTGTACGTGTCGGCTTCAGCGGGGCTAAGTGGAAGGTACGATCATCCACCGATTCACCGGTACTCGAACCAAATTGCCGTGGCGCTTGACTTTCGTCCTTTTGATCATGTCCCACAACTACATAAGGTCTGCTCTGTCTACGTTGACGGTCCCAGACGAAGAACTGACCAGTACAATCGACAGCTTTCTGTTGCTATAATGTGAATGCCATGTCGACCGTTGTCGGTGAAAGTTTTTTTGTCAACTGCAAACGTACGCACTGAAGGTGGCAATGCCACGGTGCTGTGAACGGATCACGTACATACCAGATTGAGAAATCCTGTTTGTCAGAGCGCGAAAGCGCGCATGTGGTGGCATCTATGAGCCATTTTGGGGTATGGCAAGTTGAATACATCCCAAATGTCGAAGGCCAGGTATTCTGACGGTTCGAGCGAGAGTATTGGCATTTTAAGTTTGGCCCGTGGAGTACGAAGGAGCGTGGCCCTGAAGCCACGCCATGACTGGCGAATTGGGCCCGTTTGACCACTCCGTTTTGTTCGGCGACGGATGGATGCCCCGCGGGTCAGTTTACATCTACCGGCATCGGTGTGTATGAGGGGGTACCTGTTCGAGGGAATCGCTGGAGCATTTGCTCTGGCGGAGTTAGAGCAGACCGATCCACGGCACGTCCAAAACAGCGGATATGCGGCGTAACAAACTGATCGCTGTTCTGCGGAGATGTTTCGGAAGTCGTGTGCACGCTGTCGTACAGGCGAATGAAGTGACGAAAATGATAGAAAAGGCAATGCAATGAGCTTCCTCGACTGATAAACGTACGAAGTTCACGTGTGTCTCGTCGCGTCCTCCACAGTGTTGTGATATTTAGCATATCCGTTATCAGCTTATTTTTCGCAGCGGTAGACACGACACGTTGGGTGGCTGTCCGATGAGCGTGTGAGGTGACTATCTGACCGCTTATCGCCACCTTGTGAGAGCCATTGGAGAGACGAGTTTGCACGGTAGTCTTTTCCTGAGAAGATGCATGCAGAGCGGCGTGCGAACCTGTGGAACAGCCCCTGTTCACAACAAATGGACATAGCAATCTGCCGCATCGGTGGGTTCATATGTATATATAGCCCGTGTCCCACGTTTGCTTCGTACATGGACGGATCAAAGGACAGTGGCTTGGGCGTGCGCGGGGACGGTGATACACATGAAATGCCGAGTGGCTGCCATGCATCATGCATCAAGTTTTGACAAGACGTGCTGCGACCAGAAGGCAAAAACAAACCCCACGGGGAGGGCAGTGGAGTATGGTTCACGTGGACGGCGGCCGGTAATTGAAGAACGGAGGGGAGCAGACGGCACTAGTGTGTCAGGCGGCGCGTTAGTCATGGACGCCGATAATGAACACCTACCATGTGGCAGACGTGGCACGGAGGGCGGTCGAAAGTCGGGATGCACGACGGGACACGTAGCGAATATGAATCGGAACACGCAGGGACGACGACGACGACGACAAGCAGCAGGCAGTCGCCGAAGACATGCGGGAAAGGCCGAGGGTAGGCGCGGACCGAGTCCGATTGGTTTGGGGGAGGAGAAAATGTAAGATAAAATAAAAAATAACGATTTTTTTACGATAAATATTTCATTGGACGTAAAAGAACGGGTCTTCCAGAAAAGGGCATGCGGTGTCAGCGTGCCGAGGACCCGCGGTTGGTCAGTGATCAGGGAAATTGGAAATCCCAACGACGGGAAAAGAACGGGAGCACGGCACGACCCCAGATGCGGTTGATGCCGTAAAAGGCAGTCCGTGTATTGGACAGAACAACAAAAAATCCGAAATTATTAAAAAGCTCATCGATTTCGTTCCTTTCGTCTCGCTTTTTTCTCCTCCTCTCTCTCCCTTCCTGCCTGGTCACGTGCCTCTCCCTCATGATGCTCCCCATGGACGTCCACTACGACGAGGCTTGGTGTCCAGTCTGCGACAGACAAATCATGCCCAAGCGATACACGGTACCCGTGCAACAACCCCGTGAGTACACTACCCTGCCTTTGTCTTGACCCGTCTCATATCCTTACAGCTAAAGAGGACCCACCACGCACGAAGGCAGCCAAGGTGAAGGGTGGCGGTCTCGCTCATGGTACCGGTCGCATCAGACCAGCCATCAACCGGTCAGACTCGACGGCTTCCAAGAATCGCTCCTCTCCGCCTTCCCAGCAACCTCTGCCACAACCCTCAAAATCAGCCCCTCAGCCGAAGCTGCGCACGGTCATCGACCAGGGTCCCATCCCTTTGTACTGCTCAGACGACTGCAGGTTCAAGGATCTGTCAAGACTCGACGGCGCCTTTTCCATCGACTACAACCCCAATAGCACCTCCCCGCCACTCCCACCAGTGCCACACAATTCTTTCGACCGCTCGGTGCAGTGCGAGTCCGAGGACGAGTCCAGTGGCCCCGCATCTTTCTCTCTCGATTCCCGCTCCTCCTCTGATGATTCGGGTCCTGTCTCTCCCAGTTTGACCACCCTCTCTGCCATCTACGGCTTCCCCCCTTTGCCTCCCGCGCCACCCATTCTACCCACGTCAGCCAAGCCCTCCCCACCAGACCCTCAACATCTCCACGATTACCAAAGTGGTGTAATGATGTCCGCAAAGCGTATCCAGGCTGCCCTCTGCACACCCCAATCAACGAAACGCCCCTGGTTCAACGAAGCACTGCCACCTCGCAAACCTATCCCTGGTTGGACCGATGGCAGCCAAGATTGGCGTGAATCCGTCTACAGTTTCTCACCCCGCCCCTCTTCCATAGTCGCCCCTGGCTTGGAGGCAAAGCCGTCCTTTGCTGCCTCGTCTCATCGCGGCGTCCAATGGTCCTCGAGCAACCTCGACATTTGTAAATCATCCAACTCGCTACCCCGTTCGAGTCGGTCAGAGGCAGACCAACTCGACGTCAAAGTACTCCCTCTCTCACGCTGTCCTGAATCCCGCACCTCTACCTTCACGCCATCCACATCGTGCCCCAGTCAATCCCTTCCGCCCCTTTCTCCCACTTCCTCGACATCGACACGTCGCCGTCGAGATAACCTTCTTGCGAAGGCGGGCGGTCGCTTACTCGTACCCAACGTCACCGTTCCTCCTCACCACAGTGCATCGAGTCAGAGCGTGTCCTCATGCATAAGCAGTCCGCTTAGCCGATACCCCAGCGAAGTTAGCGAGGACAGCATGCTCAACGAGGAGCGCAGTAGTTCCGACTCAGTCCCCTCGCAACCATCTGTATCAGGTACGTGGCACAGCATACACACACGGAACATCGTGTATTCACCGGATCTATACCTAGTGCGTTCGTGGTCATATGACAATGTCAGGACCTACCCCGTCATGATGCCGCCTCCAAAGAAGGAAAAACGTATCATCACACGCGTCATCGATGGTGAGACGAAGGAGGTCGAAGTGGAGGTCGAGGTTACCCCGCAGGTCAAACGTCTATTTCTTTTTGCTGGAAAGGAGGCTGGTTGCGAGCAACGACAATGCTGATCGATGCGACTCGGAGCAAGGATATCCTCTATACCCCGGATTCTTTCTGCAGTTCGACGATGGTCGGAACGGCAACACGCACCCGTGATTTATTCAGCTGCATCTCTCTCTATTCTGCCTCACATCTATACGCCAACTCACACATCACGATAATTATGCATCTTAACGACCTCGTCGACACTGCCTAATTGCGTCGCATCGCCATCGCTTTTCTATATATCTCGCTCGCAACTCGCCTCACAAAAGTGCCATATTGGTCGTGCCGTACGGATTGTACATTATACTTCCTTTTTTTCCTCTCTTTTTCATTTCGGCTCTGTTCGTTGTGTACTATCAGCTACTCATTTTACCCTACGAATATTTTAGCACAGTGGAGTAATCGTTCTTCCGTTATACTGGGACTCGTTGGCATCCAGTTCTTGTTCGGTTTGGTTTGGACGCACGTTACTCGATGACGGGATGGTCTGACGTGTGCTATTACTGGTGGTCTTTTCTGTTTCAGTGACCTTGTTTATTGTGACTTTTCCTTCTTTCTTTTTTTCCCTTCCATTGCGTCGCACACATCGTTCTGTTGTAAGTAGCATTGTACATTCCCCAACTATATCCTCGAGGGAAAATTCAACATGTCCTCGACCACCTAGCGGACCGTATTAATGACATGCGAGGGAAATGCGCGTAGCAGAAACCGTCGTCCCTGACGGATGTGTGTGTCGCGTGCAGCAAGTGGCCGATGGGACCAGCGGTCGTACTTCCTAAGACCCATCTGGAATGTGCATGAAACATGCTGCAGATCTGATTGTACGATGTGGCGAAGAAAACGACTGAGCTCCATGGTGCTAACAGCTGACAGACAGTACTCGACCAGAACGGATTTAGTCATCTCCGCCCATGACTATAGTGTCGTGCCAGGCAGCGGACATCCCACTATGCTGCTTTACCGGTCATTTTGATGAATGAAATGACTCCCCCCTGCTGATGCTGCTTATCAGCGAACTACCTATCTCAGTCTATTTTGCACAAGTACGCCGTCCACCGGCGTGTGAATGAGCCGATGCGTATTAATCTTGACCAGCGCTAGCGCTAGCCCTACCGGCCAATCACCGACGGGACCTGTATCATACTGGATGTAGCTTGACTTGCCGTCCTGGTGGTTAATAGGGGGACAAGCATCGTGATAGGTGGGCGAGTGCGTGGTTCTAGGTCGACCCGCACCTGTGGGATCGCGGCCCTCGCAGGCTCTTTCCATAGGTAGAATCCGACCTCTGGGCCTAACTGGATCGTACACCACTTCCGAATGTCCCCGCATAGCCAGCCAGCCAGCTCAAGACCGGGCTGCGGTGGCGGTTCAAATCGCGGAAATGCAGCCAAATTGTGCGAAATTGCTGTATAATGCACGGAACTTGCTATCCATGTTTCTCTCTCGATCTAGATTTGTGCCCCACCCCCTCTCCACATTCACACTTGGCTCTAGCCCCAGGCGCACCATTTAAACACACGGAACTTGCTACATACATACATACTAAGCAGCATGGAATCAACCGCTGGTCTCTCTCGATCTAGATTTATTTCGTCGCAGCATTCCAAATTGTCTACCGCCCACCGCCCGGAGTTCTAGCACTTGGCTCCAGACTCCCAGCTCCGAGATTCTCCACTACCTTGGTTTTTCTTAATGAACAACTTTGACAGGTTGGTCCCAATATGAGTGTGCGTGTATTTGCACAGCGACAGGCCGACGGCGTCGGCTCTTTGCTTTGCTCGCTGATTATGATCAGCGTGCGAGCCGAGTTTACCCCGTTTTGTGTCATAATCGCGTTCGATGTAACTGGTACGTGCTTGTGCTGTGGCACTCATGTCCTTGTCCTTGTCCTTGTCCTTGTCTTGGTTGACCTTTTGGCAGGAGTACAGGACCAGACCAGAAAAGTCTAGGACGCGACTGACAAGGATATATATGTATTGCACACTAGTGGTCTTCGGGTCACAGGCACGTTTTCATCGGACGAGTTCTACATGGATGACAGATGGGCCCCACCCAGTTGCCAAGCATGGTGAGCACAGGATGAGCACTGGTCTCATAATGAATCACGAGATCGGGACAGAGACGCTCGGGCTATAGCATGGTGAGCTGTGAGTAGCACATGGACCGATGGCTCCATTTCTGGCCAGGGGGTTGTTGTTGGGCGTAGGACTTAGCGTTTTTACGCGGTCTCTCGATGGCTGTTGCACAGGTGTGCTGTTCTATCTACAGCCGTGACGCGTCTCGTTTCATTGTTGGCGTCCTTCCTTCGCAGACTGCAACACCACGTCTCCAAGGGACCGAAACTTGATTGAGGTCTGTGTGGGCTGGCGTTGCCATGAGTCGGTCGGAACTATGAACTATACCTGTAGGAACTCGAGACCTCATTACTGATCTACGAGAAGGCTGGCATGTACCGTTCCGGCTTGCTGCGAGTGGTCGCTGCGTCGGGCAGTACTACAGCAATGCGGCAGGCGGCGGACAGCTGTCCAGCGTCACTCTGATCATGGGATCGCTGGCAAAACGACAGTACGCACATACTGGATCGGTGGTATTAATAGTCACCGTCGTAACCACGTTTTTTTTTCTTGTTTTTTTTTTTTTTTTTTTTTTTTTTTTCTCTGTCACTGCGGAAAAGGACGGGTTCGGACGTTGTCATCGCAAACTGCCCGAGGGTCGCTGAACACGACGTATATCACATGTCCGCTGATATAGATCAATGTGCTGCCGATCTGTGCGGTGGGGAAGGGACCCACAAAGGTACACAACAGACGTTATTTACCTGCCTATATAACGCGCCACATCACTGTCTCCTGGCGAGTCCGTTGTCGGTGGGTCAGCTGGTTTTCATACATGAATGAATGGATTGGAGTGTACCTCGTCGCTCGTCGTCTTCCGTGTCGCAAAAGACCCTCGGAGTATCCTCTCAGCCTTCGGGGCATCCGTTCCGACGAGCAAAAGCCTGCCCCCCCACTTTGGTCCCGCCCTGCTTTTCTCGGTGCGGGGTAACGTAAAAACTCTTTCCGACGTCCAATCGGCGTCCGCGCTACGGGAGTTGTCAAGTAATAACATTATCATTACAATATTACATAATAGAAGGATAACACATAACCGCGGGCTTATGTAACTTTTTAGTTAGTTAGCAGCAACCAATCGCAGTGCACGAGGCCGCCAGTCTAGTGGACTGACAGCAGGCACGCTGTTGGATTTGGATCGTGTCGCCAGAATATATCGTATCTCTCTCTCAGAAGAGGGTCTGTCAAGTCAACTGATCTGACTCGCACACTATCATCGACGTGTGTCATTTCAGCCCATATCGCCAGGCTCCCCTGATGTTGAACGCCAGGTAAAGTGCGCGCCTTACTCGTTAGGAATGGGGCGCTGTGTCAGTGTGGGGGAGCTCCCAGGGGTGCCCTGAAAGACTTGACGGCCGCCAGCACCGATCAATGCTTGTACGTACGCAACGGTGCATCTTCGATCTATGAACGGACAGGAGTTGCTTGCGTCAAGATCACGAAATAAATGACGACAAGCAGGCCTCTCGATTCGGTGGTTCACGGAGTCTGCAGACCGCGTAATGTACGTAGGTGCTACTCGATTGCGTTTTCCAACTCATCTATGCGCCACAAGCTATACGGTAACACTACCCACGCTGGGAAAGCTATCACACCCTTGCGGACGTGGGCATTTTTGGCTTTGACTGACCAAGATTAGCTCACTACAGGTAGGATTGGACGTACTTGCGAAACAGTACGTATCCACTTACCGATCTAGCAACGATGTGCTCCACTGCCGTTTACCGGTTAATGACCTCATACTGCAATCAACTTGGATTAAGGGCACGTCGACGAGAAAAACGACCCTGAAAACGAGGCGTAAAAAGTGGTGGAGCTTGAGAGCCAGACGAATCAATGATGACCTGAACGGCAGGGTGCACTGCAAGTATTGAAATATATTCACTCTTCGTGCAGGACTTCTGAGCGGAAGTTGCAGTTGGCTGAGCGCAGGTGATTGGCGAGTTTCTCATGACAGGTCGTCGTCGCTAGGGCGACCTCGTACCGTCGTGAGACAGCCCGTGATATTTGGTATCCAGGCAGTCTGCAAGGGTCATCCCTAGATACATGTTGGTGTGAAGGGTGCGCACCAGCAAGTAGGCGAGAGCGAGACAGCCCATGACAGAGGGAAAGTTCTTGGGATACGTGAGGCACACGTGTAGCACATGAATTCGAGTGTGTACGGGAGATATGTATATCGATAAGCTTTGATTCCATGTGTATGTGTCGGGGCCTGGAAGGCGAAGAGAGAAGGATGGTCGAGGTAACCGTCATTATGAATATTTTGCGCTCCGTCGCTGCGCCTGTCGAGGTAGAAGGAATCTCCTCTGGGATATTCAATGAGGGTAAGTGTCACGGCGTTTTTGCGTTGATTACGCGTTGGAAACGAGCTGCGAAACTCCCCGTGTAGCTCAGGGGTAAGAGTAGTTTCCTAGGGCACACGGTAGCTCAGGTACAGACAACTGTAAGCACTTCGATAGCCCGAATCATAGAGGTAAGATGTGTACACACGCTACAGAGACATTGCACATAAGAAATCGAGCAGACGTGGGACGAGCGAGGAACACGAGAAGCGGAATTATTTATGTTACGGTGGGCTGATGTAATCGTTGACTTGCGACTGCCAAAAATTAAATAGGGGGACTCACACGAGCCCCAATGGGCCTCATTTCCCCTTAAGACGTCCCTAGCTCTCATGAGGTGTAGAGAAATTTCTGCGCAGGACGTTATCTCTAACGTTGCGCAGCCAACAGCCAAGTTCGAACGGCAAAGCTCGAGCCCCGTCGATTGACGCGACTAGACGAGCCGGGAAGGACATGCAGTTCTTGTATCAGCCACCCTTCCATCAAAGTCGGTTTCGCAAGATAGACTTTGAATGCGACGAACGGAAGCCCATAACTGTCTCCGGTGTGCAATATTTGCTTTACTGGATTTTCAACGTTTAGACTCTGACGGATCGTAGATATAGTTTGAGGGTTTGTCCTGCTACGTCCGAGGACGTGAAATTCCGCTCTTAATTCTCGGTGTTCCACGGGGGAACATGCCTTTTGCGCATTCTTTCTATACTCGTATGGACATCTCTTCCGGAGCAGTTGGGAAGCAAGTGACGCTCTTCGAATTTGATTATGGAGAACCGTGTTCTAGTCTCGTCTGCTCCGTTTTGAAACTGCCTATGCGTCGCAGAGTGGTGAGTCTGTGTCGTCCAGCTGGCATGAATGCACCTGAAATACCTAATGCAGTGTGTTCAGAGGCAGCGAGTTTCGTTGCATGGTTCGGAAATCGGATGACGTGACGTTGGCCTCGTTGCATCGCGTAGCCGAGAGTATAAAATCACACAAAGATGACACTGCGAAGAAAGTCTTGTGCCCAATTTTTCTTCATGTTTTCTCCAGAGGGATGACATGTTGCATCATTTTCTCCCCTCTGCACATCTTGGATGTCGCGATAGGTACGATAGACTTTCCATCGATAAGCTGTGCATTGAATGGGCCGCGTATACACGAAACGCACGTCCAGTACTCTCGATCTCGTCAAATCGCCGGACACTGGCGATGAGGATAAGTTTTCATCGTTCCGACGTGGTGGATTCGATCATCACACGTGTTTCTCTCTTGCCTGGGTGATCGTCCGGGGTAAGTCAACTAACATTCGACAAGTGGCTAGTCTTTTCAGCTCTCTTCGTCGTGCGCAGAAAAATAAAGAAAAGATCGAGAAAGTTGAGGGTGGACCACATATCCAGATTCGGATCAAGATCCGCACTCCGCCGCCAACTATATATCGTCTTGCCACAATCGACCTATCATCTCTTCCGCGCACCTGATATTAAGATCATCGTGCACAATGGTGAGGTCCTCCTCTCTTGTCACCTCACTAGTGAATCGTGGTTTCAACTTCATGCAGGGTGTCACCATCGAAAGGATAGTACCCGGTGATGGCAAGACCTTCCCAAAGAAAGGGGGTGTGTGCGGCCCACGACTCCCTGCAGCTCGCATCAGTTGACGAGATCGCCTCATCCCCCAGATAAAGTGAGGATACATTACGTCGGCACTCTCATGGATGGCAGCAAGTTTGATTCGAGTCGAGATCGGTGCGTAATCGCGTGTGCTGGCGTTCTATCAGCGCCGTGATCGAAGCGTTCGATAGCGGTGTACCTTTCGACACTGAAATCGGCGTCGGGAAAGTGATCAAAGGGTGGGACGAAGGTGCCTTTTCACCTGCGTCATGACCCCGAACGAGAAACTGACGATTTGGTTATCGAACAAGGTGTCCTCCAACTATCGCTAGGGGAGAAGGCGAATCTGATCGCTACTCCTGATTATGTGGGTCGAGTGCTTTCCAGGAGACGGCCACCACGCTCAACGGAAGTCTTTTACTCTTAGGCATACGGTGCAAGGGGTTTCCCACCAGTCATTCCGCCAAACTCCACGCTCAAGTTTGAGGTCGAGCTACTGAAGATCAACTAGATCTCATCTCGTTTTCCGTTGGACAAGTCGCGTCTACGTGTTGTTGCGTTGTATGATGGTCATGGCTTGTCGTCGAGTAGCCACCTGTGATTACCCTCCTTCGTTCGGCTTCCTAATGTCAATTGTATGTTGTCTCTCATGCCCTCACGATCCCTGCATTGTAGTATCGCTCGCGATCGCGCAGTTCGAGTCCAATAAGTTGCAAGGCCCACTCCATCGACGCCGTGATCGTCGGGTCCCCATCCCCGGGCGACACCGTACATATCAGTGCTTGATGATATCGATTATCGGTCGCTGATATGCTGACATCTATCGTCGTATTCAATTTGTATAGGGTGATCGACCCCGGCGCCGTCTTTTTTTTGTCTTTCTTTTCGATTCTGGCTTATTTTATCTCATCGCGTCACTGCTGACCGCATTAGAGTTATCGATCGGGCACTACCATTTCAAGTGGTACGCCCGTATCCATGATGGTGACGACGATACCCTCGAAATCGGGTTACACTAACAGGGTGGAGCGTTTGGGCAAGTAAATGGAATAGAATAGTCTGCATCGATGTCTACGAGGAAATTGAGAACTTGGGTCTACGTACACATTTCACATGTGAGACTGCATGTTACTGCAAATCACTCATAATTTCTATCGATTATGCCGAGCTGTGTGTAGCACTAGGAAGGTTTTTTCCATCTGAAAGATATTCGGTTTGGCGAGCGCACAGATCAGTGACATCCGCGTAAAAGTATGAATCGGATCAGAAACATGCATGCACGAGGTTGGAAAACAGGGGGTGGCGGCCAGCATGGTATCTAACTTCTACCCGGAAACTCGTATGAACGGTAAGATTGTGGTCACCGAACACGTACCGCAGCCACTTGAGCAGAAAAAAAAAGAAAGCAGACAGTCACAGGTACCTTAATCAGGATAACTTTCAAGGTTGAATGCTGACCGGTAACGAGTTTGTAGGCGTATACCTGACGGCGCACCCTTGTAGCAAGATAATGTAGCAAGATGATTTTGCAACGGGGTTTGACCATTCCTTACTTCACGACATGCTGTGGGAGGAGTGATTGAAAGCTGGAGTGTGGTGTAAAAGGACGGATGCATATAGCGGGGCGACGAAGTCGCAGATTCCAATGTGATTCTACGTCCTCGGCGTCGCGTCACGGTGGAAGATTAATATTGTGCACTGACGCGTACGCTGCATCGTATGATCAAGCCTTGGGCGGAGGACCTAAATCAAGCGGCGAATAACACTCCTCCAAGCGACTACTCGCCAGCATCAAGGACTTCTCCCATCCGATCGGGTTGTCTCAGCTAAGGGTTATGTGATTCTTCAACCTCCGCACTGCGGAATCCTCAGCAGTCCTGCCTGTTCTATGTAGAAAGGCACCTTCTAAGCATCGACAGAAGTGCAATACCATCCTGTGCGAGAAGCTTTGAAGCTCTACCGTATCGCTTCAGAAAAGACTTTGCACGTCAGACGGAGAGGTGGGGCTTTCTTCTCGTAATGAGCTTGCACGTTTATTGCAAATATATATAACACTCACCGTAGTGGGTGAGGTTACGAGAACCCATAACCAAATTCACGCCAAATGATTGTGGGCGTTCTAAAACGTGGTCCTGGATTTGTAGAGGGACAAACTCAGCTTACAGGAATGGTTCCTTTTAGTATGAAGTAAGGAATGAAGATTTCTTATGAGGCGGTCAGGGGAGGCCATAATTTATCTAGCATGGTTAGACGATTCATTGAAAACTGACCTACCAAATGTCGAATGGAACGAGTATGGACGTTTCGGCGTTGCCTTAATCATCGCACCCAAGGCGCGGTAAGAGACAAGGAAGCGTGGATCAAGTTGTCAGCGATGACATCGGAATTTCTACCATATCCATGTCGTCATCGTCGTTTTCAGTACTCTCTGTTGATCCGGCACCCTCAGGCACACCCGTGGCTGCCATCCTGTCTTTACCCTGCACTCCTTCCACACCATGAGAGTACTCGTCCTCGTTGACATCGGCCAATTCCGCTAGCTGAGCAGCTAACAAGGCAAGCTGAGCCTGTAGCGCAGCTCGTTGTTCGCCAGTGAGATCCACCTGCGACCCTGACTCCCCTACTGCAAGGTCCCTTGAGACAACCTGACTATGAAATGACTCGGCGGTTGATCCTGATGGCCGCTCGGTTGACGTCGTTCCTGACTTGTCCATTGTGTCTCCTTCGCTCATCCGAAGCAATTGGCCAAAATTGATCGCTTTGAGGATATTTTGAGCAGCCTCCCAGGCATCAGTCCCTTCCCCCGTTTCTTGGTCCAGATTTTCGGTAGTTTGCTTTTGAGCTGATGAATTAGGTTGACCAGTGGGAGGCACAGGGGCAAAGGCTGGTGGGGGTGTACCCTGATAGTAGTAGCCGTAAGGATAACCTGGATAACCTGGTGGTTGACCAGTGGGTGGCGGTCGCCTCTGCGATCCATGTGTGATGAGAGGTGTATGTGTGAAGAGAGACGCTGCAGAGGAAGTTGCCTGAGATCCGGGCATCACCGTTTGGGTGTGCGTTTGCGGTCGACGAGTCGTACGTCTCGACGTCTACAGGTCACTCGTTAACATACGAAGTGAAAGCGAATTGCGCCCATGTCCTTACGTTACCTCCTTCCCAACTTTCGTTCAACCTGTATTTGCCGTTGGAACTCTTTTCTAGTCTACCCCTCTTGTAGGCCTTTTGTAGCGCTTGACTCGCCGAGGGTCGAAAATTGGATTGTAGTGGATAATGCATTGCCATCCATCCAAACAAATCTTTTGGTACACAACCTTCCGGGTCTCCACAATCAAGCAGAGCTTCGACAATCATCTCCTCGTAACTAGGAAGGTCGTCGACGGCATTGAGTGGTGGTTGTGGTTGTGGCGGCGGCGGTTGTGATTGCACCTGACGCTGTGCAGAAGGCGAGTGTGGGGGATATGTCAGCGCAGCACTTGGAAAGAGGGGCGGCTGTGCAGGTAGATTTGGAGGGTAAGGCATGTGGGGCGGTGGGGGATATGGAGGGTACGCCGCATGAGGAGTATAGTACGGAGCATGAGGGTAAGAAGGATGGTAATACGGCTGATGAGGGTACTGAACGGGCGCCAGTGGTAGAGGCTGAGCTGGCGGCTGAGTAGCTGCAGGAGGGGATGTCGATGCACTGGGCACAGCAGCAGCATTCGAGATTGGTGACGAGGGCTGCGAAGTATTGGCCTCTGGATGGGGTGTCTTTTCCTTGGGCGACGTCTGTTCTGTAGCAGTGGTGGCTGACTCTGACTGAGCCTGAGACTCCTGGGCTTTCTTCGACAGTATGGCTGCAATGGCAGCGCGAATATCGTACGGCCACACTGAACTCTTTATATGGAGCGGCGCATGGGCTTCGAAGGTCAGACAGATGTCGATGACCTGTGGTGGAGGCAATAAGCCCAAGTATTGTTTCTTGATCGCATAGATTTCTGAATCTGCAGGACATAACCAGGCTGGTTACGCGGTAGAACAGCTGAATTGCCTACCAGTCAACGGTTGATATCCGTTCTGTGTCGGCGGGTACACATAAGAGGGAGGTGCGCTCGTCGTCTGCATCATCCGGAGAGCTGCACAGTTTTTCGCTTCAAGGTTTACAATTCAGCAGCCACACACAGCACACGGCAAATTCACGACTCAAGCCAAATCTAAGCTAAATTCCACGATTCCAGCGAGACTACTGTAAAATAACATCTACCAGTCTCATGAGGCCTCATTCTTACTGGTAACATCGTTGGTCGCGGCTTCTCGTTGCGCTAGAGCGGTTTCTTCTGGCGTCAAGGACAAGAATGATTCCTTATGTCGTTGTGCCCATCTTCGTATCTACAGAGAATGACGCTCCGTCGCAGTACGGCTGACCATGGTAATGTTTCGACTTACTGGCGAGAAGACATGCTCCCGGTCACCGTAATCAGCGACGAACACGCAATACAGGATGGCGACTGAGCACCCGTGTTGTCAGCGTACAGTAGGACTGCACCGCGATGAACGACGGTGACGCACTGGGTATCGTAGTATATATCAAGAAACCTGATGCCCTGTACACCCAAGGTGGTCTAAAGTCCTGTGCCGTGTCATCCTCGACTTCTTGCCTGGAGAAAGGACTCTTGCGGTTGTCCTGTTTGGTGGACGCGTAAAGCCGCACCCGCGGCCTGAAGAGCTGCACCGTTCTTAGCAGCTGAGGCCTGCTCAATGGTCCCAGTCCGTGCATGTTTTAGTAGCGAGACCCTGTGGAGAACCGGTTTGGACGTTGTTTTGAAGAGTTTCGGTGCACTTCATGCACGCATCATTCAAGGTTAGGCGGACTTGGACTTTGAGGTAATAGCGTCGTTTTATGTTCCCAGTGCTCCACTCCACTTGTTCGTATTAATCCATGGTCCCACAGGTCTTGACGCTTCACCACAGTCATGTCATCGAACGCGACGAACACCCCATGCAGTACCTTCCCACTGCAGGTTACCACTGGATCGGCGGCCGATCTATACTCCTATCTCTATCCTCATCACCCTCCAGCTGTAGCAAAGTTGCTGATAGAGACTGCACAAGCTCTGGTAAATCCCCGCGGAAAGGGCATCTACGCCACAGACGAGACCATCGATGACATCGAGTCGAGGCTCGCATCCGCCGAGGGTATCGTGGGCAAACTGTACACCAACGCTGAGAAGAGAGACCGTAGAAGACGTTTTAGACAATGCCTTTACGAATCCCTTCCAACTGGTGAGCCGCCGTTGTCTTCTTGCCCGTGAGACGCCGCAGGTGTACAAACTTGTTCCATCAGATTACATCTCGGGCGTCATCCTTTACCACGAGACCCTTCTGGACTTCCAGATGGGACCAATTCTGTCAAATCGAGGCATCATTCCTGGTGTGCGTGCAGACACCAATGCACACCCGCTTCCGATCTCCCCCTCCGAGCCTGCAACCCAAGGTCTCGATGACTTATTGCCACGTCTCCGAGCAGCTGCTCGCGCTGGTGCTCGCTTCAGCAAGTGGCGAGCTCCAATCCTTTGTAATTCATCTACCCTTCCTACCCAAGCAGCGTTAGAAGCCCAGGCAGAGAGTCTGGCTCGATTCGCCGCTATCAGCCAGCAGGCAGGACTAGTTCCCATCGTAGAGCCAGATGTCGATTTCGCGGAAGATGCCAACCTACAGCGCAGTGTTGAAATCCACGTCAAGATTATCACCATGATCTATGCCCGATGTGCTGCGTACGGCGTCCTCCTCGAAGGTATGTTTCCCGCAAGTAAGCTCGCCAATGATGTACTTCCCGTGGCCCTCCAGGCTCCCTGATCAAACCATCGTTTCCTCAACCGGGATTGAAGCACGCCTCTCGGCCAAACACCCCTGTCGAGGCCATTGGCCTCGCCACAGCCACCGTCCTTGCGCGTTCCGTTCCCGTCGCTGTCGCTGGCGTCGTCTTCTTGTCTGGTAAGTGGACACCTTTTGTTTCCCAAGAGGCCAGAAAGAAGCGAAACAGAACTCATCACGCTCTTGCAAGGGGGTCTCTCGGATTCTGACTGTGTTCAGTACCTCAATGCCGTAAATGTGGTCGTCAACAATGCACCTTCTAACTCACCCCTATGTTTGTCCCGTCTGCCCAACCTATCTTTCTCGTTCGGTCGTGGATTACAGGGTAGCGCTATGCAGAAGTGGGTCAGAGGTGATGAAGATGGAGCTAAGGCAGCGTTCGAGGAAAGAGCTAAAGCATGCTTTTCAGCTGCTAGGGGAGAGGCGTGACCTTCAACGGTCATGGAGTCTAGTTTCGTTTTGAATATTACTATGACAACCTGGACGTGTGGGTAACCATTAATGCCAATGCATACCCTACACGCAGCAAGTTCTCTGAGGGCCGATCTGCTACTTTGGCCACGGGTATGGCACTTGCGCTGGTCTCCGAGATGTCTACTTGGAATATCCTTCGCCAGGTAATTGCCTATTGGTTGTCGTCTGTTCCATATGTCTTCGTTCATGACCTGCCGGTGAGCTGATGCCAGTCTTTAACATTGCAACAACGGGCCCCCTGATTGACTATGATCTGGAGTTAGCATCCTTTGGGGACCCGAGAAATAGGTCTCACCCCCGAACGTATGGCTTTCATGGGTTGCTAATGGCACCTAATCTTGGTTGTCCCGCGTTTAGGCCATTAATGGGCTCCTTGAGGTTGGGAGGACTGTTCGCAATCCGCTGGACTCATCACACAAGATTTCGTCGTCAGCAACCCGCTCAATTGTGCGTTGACTGTGCGCAGATGACCGTCTCGATTCATGCAGTCTACCAAAACTCGTGTGCGATAGGTAAACTCTTCGAACAACCCGTAAAATACGTAGCACATTGCAAAATGTCACCGCCTTGGCGAACATCTCGCACTGACTTCAGGTTGCGTTAAGCCTGCCGTGACCTTGCTCACATCATAGTCCGTGGTACTAAGCAGGCAGCGAAACGACCGAGGAGACGGATCGAAAGCACCTCCTCTATAGTGGTGACCATTGCGGTTTTGGTCCCATTCGGAAACTGTTACACTGCTCCCCAACACTGTCGACATAATGTGGATTTTCAGGTAAGGTTGGGAATGTCTTAGGGCAAGCTGGCACTCTTGGTAGCGGCCCACAATAGCACACCCCTTCCATTGGGCTTCAGTGAAATTGACAGCAAAGGGGAGAACCTGGAAAGTCGTAATTTTATCCCGTGTACCGGACGTTGGGCTCACGCTCATGACATGACGGAGCGATAACGTCTGCTACGTGCCAAAGTTACGCATGGCTATAAAGAGATGTTCCCTAGTCAGACTGTCTCTCAGGTGAGTTGCGAGGGTCGAGCAAACGCCGCAAAGCAAGGACGATACAAACCTACCCATCGACGGGAACGAGCTCCCGGTTGTGGCGATTAGCAGATCACAAACACCGTTGCAAAACGCACATTCACCGCAGCAAGCGCTTCATTCCGCAGACGCGCAAGAACCCTCCGACAATGAAAAAAAAAAGTAGCTGCTCGCTACCAACAAAATCCCCTAAGTGTCATCATCAATCATAATGTATCCTCACTCAGTCGGGAGACTCATCTGGTATAGTGTGTTGTGTATACCAAGAAAATGGTAATGATCAGCGCCCGTTTACTTCGCTAGCGCACTGGCGGCCACAGCTGGATGCAGAAATACTTCCTGTAAGTAAGTTCAATAAATTCCGCATCGTGTTGGCGGACAGATAGGGCGCTTGAAATCGAAGGAAGAATCGTTCTATCTAACTTGGTGGTGCACGGCGAAGATCGGAATGTGATAATGTTGATGTTCTTGAAATCTCCGTTGCACAAGACTGGTTAAGCAGGTGAAATCCAAAGACGCGTTAAGGTTTGACGGTACACCCCGTGTTCGTTCGTATTGCGGGGAGGTAACAGAGATAGAGATGTTTTCCGGTCAAACGTGCGATCGTTACGTTTCCGTGCTGAAGACCATTGTCAGACTCACTCCCGCAGCTCGGTATCGGAGTCACCGACGTACCGAGGAGTTTGCGAGAGCAGCGAGTGTGCACGTTCGGTGACCATCGGAGACACTCTCAGTTCCCTTGAGAGACGCCCACTCTCCATCACCATTGGCGCTACAACACGAGTTGGTTGGCGTGTCCCATTCTTCTAATAGTATGGCACCTCGTGTTTGTGAAGAGCGTGTATGCGATTTGATCAGGCGATGAAACTGATGCTTGGCCACAGTACACCCGGTATTAAACCTTACAAAACAGCTACTGAAGCCATCGTACTTCTGAATAACTAAAGATATCAATGGTCAGATTGCTCGGTGAGAGAGCCTCCTTCAATATTACGAAGAACGAACAACATACTGCATCGCCCGTGTCATGCCAACCACTAGTGCCATCGCCTGAATAGTTTAGCTGGATGCGGAGATACCTCATAGAACTAAGTTGAACAATATCTGAGGTATTTAGAGCGCTTGAAATCGAGAGATGTATAGCTCCTCGAGAGACGCCCGCATTCCATCACCGCTGGTACGAAGGACTGTATGCCACGCTCCAGCAGCGTAACGCAAATTGGCTAGCGTGTAACCATTCTTCCGGTGGGTATGGATACCACTTGATACGTGCTAGGGTGGTGCCCGGCAATAGCAAACCCGGCGTTAAACTCTACTGAATCGCGCGGAAGCTAGTGCACTCCTGTAATAATCAAAAACGACAATGTTCGGATTGCATGATGAGAAAGCTTCCTTCCAATTAAATTTTAAGGAAGAACGAATAACATACTGCATGGTCGGTGTCACATCGGCGAGTAGTGCTATTACAAGGATGCCTTACGACCCAACAAGGTTCCTCATCAGATTTTGGTCTGTCTCAATCGAGCTATCGGATTCGTTGCTAAGAGGGATGGCTTCCCTAGCCAAAATCCCATTTTACTTGGCAGAAAATGTGAGCGGAGGGGGATGCATGAATGATAGGAATTCCAGCCAACCACCCCCGACACCCAAAGTGCTCGTAGCTGACTAATTGGTAGTCTTTTTGTTCGTTACGTAATAGCCCAAGCACCACCTGGCGCCAGTCCCGGTCATCCACATAGTACCAGCACATCAGTTGCACATGATATGAACAGCCTTCCCTGTCGGTATGTCATCCTTGGCTGGGTAATTACGCACTTATTTCTGACTGTGTCAATGGCTCTGTCCTAGGGAAAGTGACCTCTGCCAAGGACAATGTCGGGTACCCCTGGCCGACTCAAGCCTAATACATTGTAGACATTATGGTGTAGAGTTGGCTGCCGCTACCCCGCCCCCGGGAGCCATGGAATATGTAACACCCCTAATCATGTGTCTTTCATCCATTGTAAGTGGCCAGTAACTTTGGCCGTCCTGCGTTTCGAGCCGTAGCATCAGGCTTCCCGAGGTAGGGGTATTTTTCCTTTGATAGCCGGCTATGGATGCTGTTTTAGCCACCTGATGCCTTGCGCTTCGCCCACTGTCAATACTTTGACTGGATCCACGAGGTGGTAAGTCTTCAGTGATGCTGTCCATTTGAAGTAACCACAAGTTCCTCTCATGATTCAATGGCGATGCGAAGTCATGCGTCGAGACCGCCTCTCCATATGAGGTCTCTTACCGCCAGCGACTGGGTCACGGGTTGACAAGCTCTCCTGAAGGCTCACGCTCTTGACAGCTGCACGGCGTTCGAGTCCCGTCGAGGGCTGTGGCCGTCGTCGTATAAAACGTTGTCTGCAAGAGACGTGTATCTTCACCACCACCGCTCTTAGTGACAACATCCACATCTCCTTCACAAATATGAAGTTTGTCTCAGTCATCGTCGCTCTCGCTGCATTTGCCCTCCCCGCCTTCGCAGATGAGTCCGTCGAGGTCACCTACAACACCATCTATGATGACCCCAACACCCCACTCTCCGCAACCGCCTGCTCGAACGGCGTTAATGGTCTCGAGACCAAAGGATACGAAACCCTCGGGGAAATTCCCAATTTCCCTTACGTCGGGGGTATCCCTGGTCTCACCTGGAACTCCACGGAATGTGGTTCCTGCTGGCAGCTGTCGTACACAGACGCGAGCGGGACTTCCAGGACAATCACAGTCACTGGTGTCGATGGCGCATGGTCTTTCAACCTCTCGTTGGAGGCAATGAACGCGTTAACCGGTGGGATCGCCGAAGCGAAGGGGACCGTAACGGCCACCGCGACTCAGGTGTCTGCTAGCGTTTGCGGGATGTAGTATCTTTCAGGTGGTCAGTTCACGCGTGGCTCGTAGCAACTTCGAATAGCTAATCGTGCTGTTTTAGTGGGTTCGTTCAGCAGGATTGTCACAGTTGTGATCTTCGGACGATTCAAGTTGTAGATAATGATAGGGATTCGATGGACTTTTGGTACACGATGTACTCGTTATAAAGACGAGAAGCATTACTTATTTTGTGTTCGGTTAAATAAGACCTTGCATTCGTGGAAGGACAATCCTTACAGGTGAAATGTCTCGCAAAACATCCGTTTAGGTGATTCAGATACTTCATCTAGGAAAAAGGCGATGGGGGAACAGGAGAAGCACGTCTAAGGAACTTGGGCTGAAACCTGGTTGTCGCACTTGCAATTAGCCCCTAACCTACGCCAGGCCTCCTTCGGTGGCAAACCATCAAACTTTCAATGTCCGTAATCCTCCTACGTTACAAATATTCACAAAGCAATTCGTACTGTCCAGTGCTCCAGAACCGTGCCTAGGCCCGAATCGGTATACACCTTACATAAACGAACAGGCTTGGATGTTAACTGCAATGGTGAAGGCCGGACCGGCCCCTACACCTGGCATTAGAACCCGATGGCACTTCAATGGGTCATTGCTTACATTAAAGACCACAGGCGCTGGAATTGAGCTGCGTCACATTTGCTATGACTTCTCCTGCTTCATAGCCCGTGATACCGGCTAGGAAGCCGAACGCTTGAGGAGAAAGGTCGAAATCAGATGCGGCATCTATGGCAGTGACTACCACGGTGTTGACGGTCCCGTTTGGAAAGGGGTACGAAACTGCCCAACAGGTCCCGCATAACGTGGAGTTCCAGACAAGGTTTGGAATACCGCTAACATTAGGGTATGTCGGCAGGGACCCTAAGTCAGTGTATCCTTTGGTTATAAGTCCGTTGGCTCCATTGGAACATGCAACGGTGGTGAGAGAGGCGTTGGAAAGCCTATAGTCAACGCTATAGGTGACTAGGGATGACGTGATCTGAACAGAAGCGGCCCGAGGGACGGCAAGCGCGACAAGCGCAGCGAAGATCGCGGTGAATTTCATGTCTGAGGAGGGCTTCGCTGGAGGGAAATCGTTAACCTACGATGACGATGACGGATAAGTATCTGCGTTTTTATACTTCGTTAGACGGTCAAGGAACGGTATCCTCAAGCCCTCCCCAGTGACTACATAGCCGACAGCACATAGGAGACAAGCCACACACGACTTAACTGCAATTGGAAGGAAACTGGCTTCAGAGGCAGTTGATCGGCGCAATCCTGTCACGGTTGGCGCTGGTTGTTCGTGAGTTGGACCATAATAGTGCACCTGTCCGTGTACATGCACGGAGAAGCTGGGCCAGACAGCTAGAGAGCCTCGTATTTTCACCCACACGTTCGTTAACAAGTAGAGGGACTCGATAGAAGAATTGGACCGTTCAGGTAGAACCTTGGAGCCGTGCCACTGTGGGGTTTAGGCGATTCACTTGGCACGGGAGTCAGTGACATGACAATCAAGAGGATGCTGTTTCACTGTTTGATTGTTGATGGAAAGATAGGCTATAGCGGTGCACACGAATCCTGATCCAACCAAACCTAAAGCTTAAAGTACTGCCCCAAGATGTGTTTTGAACAACGGGTGTGGGGGATTACATTGGTTCCGACAGAATCCATCTTGGCTTCCTCGCCGGATGATCAGCTTGGTCATGGAGAAAACAGAAAGAAAGCTTCTCTTACCGGGTCAATATCACGTCACCACCCACAAGTGACTTGCTGGGAACAAGTCGCATATCACAGTATGGCACGGTCGCCGTAAAATCACCAGGTCACGTAAACCCACTCAACTCCCCCACAGGTACCGCCTGTCCGCCGATAGACATGGCTACCATAGCAAGTGTTCCACCACGACTGTGTGAGTAGATATCATCGAGAGTACAGACTCAAACCCATGCCTAAAGAAGGTACATGGCTGTGTCAGCATCTTTGAAATGCACCGAAGTGGACATGGAGGCAGTTCATACTCCCCAGCGGTCTATGGACTTGTAAATATGCAAGACCAGCGACAATATTTGGAGTTTGAAACGTAAACGTAAAATTTTTAACGTAGCATGTTTATACATGTTTGAGGCGATGTCATGTTGGGGCGACATAAGCGCTTAACCTACAGAGGCGGGCAGTAGATTAGAGTACTCGTTTTCACACCTCCCATACACGACTTACAGATGTCAAGACCGAGAAGACCGGTATGTCTGAAAATAATAAACATCGTAGTATAAATTATACAGAATATTAGGATCAATCGGCCCACCGCCTTAGAACAACCAGAAACAGGACCAATGGATGTAAGGAGCGGATGTCTGAGACACTCACAATATTCCATCACTCTATCGCTTTAATCTTTCTCATTACCAGGCACCAGCCCAAGGTGTCATGTCCCCCACTTATTCTCAGCGTTAACACCGACTCTCACACTGATAACCATACAGTGACTAGGGCATTGTATTAAAAAAAAGCTTTTTGAACGAGTGGATGGCGCGGGAGATGAGAACGAGGGAATTGGCACTGTTGAGTTGTGAAGTTGGTTAAGTAAGTTAAGTGCGATTTAACTGAAATGAGGGATACCTCTCGAACTACATTCCCCCCAAATAAATCAGACCACACCGCGGGGGATCACAGCCAATTATCCATGTTGTCAAGACCTGGTCTCGTGAGGTGTATAAAAGACCCTGTTAAGCAAATCCAACTCGAGACTCGAGTACACTGTATAATGAAGCGTGCTCCATCACCCATGGTAGGTCGACCGGATCATGAAAGCAACGTGGGTGATATCCGGCAACTAGTGGTACATGTGTCGTGTCGGCACGGAAACCCCCGGCTAGAGGAGAGACACTTAAGCGTACGTACCTGGGCGCATACAATGAGGCCGTAAAACACGTCACGCCTTGCGTCGCTGAGCATATCTCTTTACGAACGATGTGTCCGTATGGCCTCCGTCCTTATCCCATTGTCATCTTGGCAGAATCTCTACTGCGCCATGTGCACGCGACTACATGTGGAGAGTTAGTGACCCTTGGCATGATTGATGTATCTTCCTAGATGGAAGGATCGGAGAAGAATACAAGCGGGAAAGGCCTCCACACTTTGCTTTTCCATTGCTTACCTGCTGCTGATATGCTGAATTGGTTGCGCTACCTTCTCTTTCTCTAAACGAGTCTTACTCTCGAGCTGACGAGGTGTTTACATGTGTTTATACCCTCAGCTAATCTGTACGAGTAGGACGGATGTCCGACTCAGCGCCAGATTCTCAAGATGAGTATATACGGCTCCCCAATAGTACAGCTCTGTTTTCTTTCGCAAAGGGCAGGTCTTGTTCCATCGCTTTTCTGCCACTGTGTACACTCATATTTCCATGAAGCAGCAGTATCCATACACACGGCGAGACATTCACAGTCACGCTGACGCATGATGGAGTCTACGAAGGCTATGCCTCGTCTGTTTATCGATTTGTCATTCTGCTCGAAAAGACAAACCCAGAGGAACGCATCATGTCCAACCCTATTCTTGGGACCAACTCCAAAACCCACATCCCACCCTACCCAATCAAATGACCCAATAACATAGAAAATGGAATGAAAAAGCCATCGAACCATCTTCGAAAGCTCCAAGCCTTAGTGGGCTTACGGAGACTTGGATTACCTGGGAGTACGGGCTCCCATTGTCACCACGAGGAACTCTGTGTTACATATTGGTACGTTCGGGACACGCCTACCCTCGTATGGTGGAAAGTCCAATCATAAGCTCAACCAGCCTGTAGCATGTTTGGTCGATACAAAGTGCGCATCGACCGCAAGATGCCCGAAGAAAGAGTGAAACGGAGTCGACCCGTCACTAGTTCAGGACACAAAATCTGTAAAGGGGCAAAGGCTGTAGCCGCATCGTCACTAGTCTTCTGATGCAAATCAATCGAATCGCGAGTCACCGAATTGAAAACGACGAAGATGTTCTTCCGGTAACCGCTTTCGCTGCAACGGTGGCCGGGTTGGTCCGGAGTGCACGAGGGAGAGAATCAGATTGGGTGGCGATGTGCCCACTGCCCCGACCACCGCGCAGGCCGACTACTGTCAGACCATGAGGGTAGTAATGAGTATAGTAAATAGGACCGATCGCGGTTTCTTGATGAGTTCGACTTGGCCATTAGTATTCTTGACTGGCAAGGCTCGTCACATGCGTAAGTGCTTGCCATGCAAATCGTGTTCCCGATAGCTGTGGAGTTGCGATGTCACACATGCACCGGTCAGCTGTGGGCCGTCTCTCGAATGAAGACGGTGCGTGTCTGGATGAGTCCAGAAGATTTGTTAGCCGGAACCCGGCAGCAAAAGGCAGTGTTTTTGGTCATGCGCAGGGGTTCCGATCCGGCTATCGCTGTACACGCGTCACACTGACACCCTACATAAATACTCGGACCAGCTCCATTTCAGAGCTGTGGGATACCCCTTCGAACGACTTCCACGTCCTTTTACTTTACTCTACCATCCTCCCAAGATGATGTTCACGAAGTCTCTCATGTCCTCATTCTTCGCTCTCATGTCCCTTCTTGCTCTGGCCATGTCCATTCCTGTGCAGAAACGAGACGTCTTTGTCCCACCGGTCGTCTATCCTCATCAGGGGACCGTTTGGTATGCCGGGCAACAACAAGCAGTCGTTTGGTAAAGCCTTTCTGCTACATCGACGGTGTGATCGACCAACATCGCTGACACGATCTCCAGGGACACGAGCAACGCTCCCGCAAACATCACCAATTCAGAAGGAATCATTTATCTCGTCGTGGACAATCTCATCGATTTCGGTAGGTTTACCCCTGTATTGGCTACGAACATTCCATCTGAATGAGCCGTCCAGATTACGAGTTGGCTAGTAATTTCAACATCCTCGACGGCAAGGTGCAAGTCGTGGTACCAACCGTATCAACCGGTACATACGCCATCGTCCGTAAGTTCCTGAACTCGAGTCTGTCTATCCGCTATGTTTACTGAGTCATCTATCACAGTATTCGGTGATTCTGGAAACTTTAGCCAGAACTTCACTATCGTCGCATCTTGATATCTTTCGAACGATGTTATGAACAATGATGAAGGAACTTTTACCATCTAGGACTTTGTTTCACGGACTTTAGTACGACAAGGCATTCGGAACGTTTTAGCAAATGGACTTGTACCCCTCTTTCGCATTCTGCTGTACGTGTATGGACTAGGATCCTGGACCGTTCTGTTACTGTACAATCCCCGGTCACTGTAATCACTGTACGATATTCGAGCTGTGAATGATCTGCGATTACGCTGATCAATCACTTTTCTTGTGTGGCAAGAGCAAGCATTTCTTGAGATAGACGAGCAGTGTCTCGACAGCCACACCGACAGTGCAGTCAAAGCACTAGATCATAAAATGACTGACTGCTGACAATCAGTTTTGCGTCGTGACCCCTTCCTAGCTGACATTACCTGAGCTTCATGGCTTGAACTTGAACCGCTCGACGAAGAGGACAACCGCCCGCTGGAGACTTACTACGCACGTCGCGTCACTATTCCATCATCTGTAAGCACCATTCGAGTTCTGTATACTGGGTCGTGCGTTACAGTCTGGGCGGAATCAATCACGACACATCCACTATCACTGCACTAACCACGGGACACACATAGGGGCAAACGGGTTTACGTCATCGACTTCCTCAGTCCAATGCAAGGCACGTTCCACTTCCACCCCCCGCTTCAGTTGACATACAGGCTTGGCTGCAGCACAGGCCAGGGTCATTGAGGTCACATGGACCACCAGATGGAGTGCACGGCTGCTGTTTGTTTGTCAACTCCAAAACCACACAGGTCTTCGCTGCCAACGACTCACTGCACACGTCCCAACTTCAGGCACATCGCTCGACGTTTGTGTGCAGACACCACTGCAGCAGAGGGTAGGCACTGACACGAGGCAAGTTGTTCCCAAAGAAAGACACGGGAGGCAGACTTGAACTGGCGTCTGCCTCTCCATGTTATGGAGAGCGTCCGTGTCTCGGTTGACGACACTGCCGACTGCGACAGCCACTAGCGCTGCAAGTACAGAGGAAAGCAAGGGAACACGCATGCTGATGTGACAGGTTGCAGCCTTTGGAAAGCCTACAAAAGAGAATATGTACACTGTACAACGCGACCTTTTATACTTCGTCCATTCCTCGGTTCGGGCCCTGTCACAAGGATCTACCTAACCGAGACAGCCTGTAGCCATTGAAAACCAAGCGCCCAAAACTTTTAGTACTGTTCGGTTGAACATCCATCCTCACTCCTTAGGAAAACTGTTTTGTGCAATCAGCAAAAGCGTAAACACGCCCTGTGTGTGTTTACTGAGCTTACAATGGCCTCAGAAGGTAAGTAACAAGTGACACGTTTGAGCCTGGGTCGAGCTGACGCTGAATACACGGGCGTCAAGAAAATATTTTGGACGGCGCTCAGTTTGGCGCTCGTACGGATGTGGTCGGACCACTCTATCCAGATGAAGTCAAGCGTTGCGATCCAAGTCCAGCGGATGGGAATGTTCTTCGAAAACCACCATCCCATTGCAAGTTAGGGTAGCTTAAACTCAGCACGTTGCGAGGAACGTGCATGATGGCGGCAAAGTTATCCCGACCATTGTTGCATGAGATGCTGCTATTCGGCCTGATGTATGATCACATGGTAGTCCATGTGAGACAGGGAATATTTGGTAAGTTAATACAGCCTATCCGCATCAACGGTGTAAGTGGTCACTTGAAGGTGCGTTCACGAAAAGCCTGGAGCAATACATCGATCGAGCGACATCGCTAACACGGTTCACTCGGGGGATGATTCATCTCATCATGGGCAACCTCGTCAATCTCAGTATGTTCCATCTCGCTTCGGCTACGTGAATTCACACCTGAAAGGAATCTCCAGATCACGAGTCGGCAAGTGACTTCAATACCCTCAAAGGCAGGGTGGAAGTCGTAGTACCGGCGGTGTCACTGATCGGTACTTATGCCATCGTCCATTAGGTCGCTCTCTAAATCTATCTACTCTGTGTATGTCCACTGAGTCGTTGTATACAGTAATTCGCGATGCCAGTAATTTCAATCAGAACTTCCCCATCACCGCGTGATCGCACTGTATCTGTACATCTTGATGTCTGTGAGCGATGGTTATGAACAGTGATCAGCACTGGCACGATGATGCAATCGAAACATCTAGCAATGGACCTGTGCTCCCCTTCCGCATATTGCTGTGCGCATATGGACTAATTTGCACTTTCTCAAGCAAATCACCTGTCTGGCAAGCTAGCCATTGATAGTAACAACTGTAAGCACTCCTTGCAATCGATCTCATTCTCGATCTACGTACTGGCAGTGTGATCACAGGGCGTACCTTGTTCCGGTGCTGAACCCATAAACGACTAGCTGTTTAGCAGTTGCGTTAGACCAATGTGTTACCGTGGCTCAATAGCAAACGTATGCGTTTGGACTGCCTGACGAGGTCATTCCGCATGTTCGCTGCAGCGCTGTCCGCGGTTGTCCATGTCGCACGGATCGTTTGTTGGCATGCGCTACTGCTGTTTTTATCCAAACGACAAAGGGAAAGGTCGCTCGCTGAAGCTGAAGACTTGCTGCACACGTCCCAATTTCGGGGCAAATCATTCGACGTTTTGCGTGCAGACACCACCGCAGCAGATGCTGGGCACGGACGCGACCTGGCAGAAGCCTCTTTGTGTGTTTGAGCTATGATCACTGTACGCGACCGCATATGTCGGAGCTGACTTACTGGAACTACTTGTCCATAGCGCCCTGATACACCAGCCTGCGCTCCCAAGCGGGGTCAGTCTCACCGTCTCCTATGGGGTACCACAGCTTCACATCAATGTACTTTTGGTTCCTTGTCACTACATGGTCTTGAGGTGAGGGAAGATGAGAGCCTCGTCTTTTGTCCCGGGCTTAATGTCTTACTACGGTAGGATGTACTCGATGTCGAGAGCGTACTGGGCCTCGCGACACAAGGTAGTTGTCGATCGTCAAAGGATCAAGAGCGGCATGACGATGCGATGCCCAAGCCGCCTACTCGTCTCATATAGCAAGGGTCCGAGAAAGGATAGCCCCTATTGGTGGGTTTGCGTGCCAGTAGCTGTTGATTAGACTCGGATTCGGGACGCGCTAGCACAACGGTTCTGCCCGTGTATTCCTAACCTACATACTAATCTATATTATACTTCCAGTCTTTCCTGAAGCCTTGGTACATCGTCGTCCTCCAGTTGTCAGAAGATGTACTCGGGTCACTCGCCCGCTAATTGACCATATCAGGCAATACCGCACCCGTATTGTACTTCGACTCGCGAAATAAAAGGAATAGCATGCCGCGTCCAGCACCTCCAAAGTCGAAATCGGCTGCGTCACCGAGCGCGTCGCCCATACGACCATCCGTGCCATCGCAACCCTCATGGACCCCGAAACGCTCGAGACAACCGCGTCCGAAAGCTACAGACTTTTTCTCGGAATCGGAAAGGGACGGCGTAGGTCATCGTAACGGTAATGGTAACGAAAGCCAGGAAGAAGCCGCCGATACCTCTGAGGGCGAGGACGAGTCTGCGTCATCAGAGCATACAGGGAGCAGTGAGGATGGTAGCGAGAGTAGCAGCTCGGAGGGTGAGGATGAGGATGAGGTCGCTGATGCCGACGCCCCACGAATATCTCAGTGGGTCGACGATGAGATGATAGATGGCAGTAGCTCTGGAGGAGAGTCTGACGCGGAAGGAACGCGTAAGGCTGAGGTGGACGTACAAATGGTATCTTATTGTCTTCTGCAATGTTTTCTTTTTTGGTTTCTTCAACGCGCTGACATGTTTCTGTGCCAACCTACAAGCGGTCTCTCCAGGATGGTAAGTTTCATCGCGAGATCGATTCCATGATTCCATGTTTTACTATAATTCCTGATATTATAGATTTGTCGACGCTTCCGTTAGGAGTGTTGCGCAAAGCACAGCGATCGCTGGGCCAAGTTCAAGTACTCAATGACTCTGACCCGGTGTCTACTTCAGAAAGCGAGGAAAGCGACGTCGACGACAGCAAACACTCTCCAAGTATCTCAAAAGAAGAGAAACATGATCCCCAAAGACAGAAAAAAGAACTAGCGAAACGACCACACAAGCACGCGTAGGTCCCCCCCCCCTCCCCCTCACTGTGCGGTGATTTTTGGATTGCATATCCACTACACACAGACCTACCGAAGTGTCGTCCAAGCGACCGGTCAGTCGACGTAGGACGGTCGTGGAAGATAATACCCCGGTAAGGGCAACACGCGGTCCATCTTCTTCCCAGCCATCCCTTGTCTCATTCCTGTTCTTCTGGTTTTGAAGAAACCAAGAGACCCTCGTTTTCTGCACCTCACTGGTAAATACGATCAAGATAAGTTCCGACAACAATATTCCTTCCTTCCCGAACTGCATACCAACGAGCTCGAGACTCTCCGGAAGAACCACAAAACAGCACGCAAGCTCCTGGCTAACTCACCTCGCGACCTACGTTCGGCTCGCGAAGAGGAGGTCAAGCGGCTTGAGCTAGCCGTGAAGCGAGCCGAGAGCGCCGTTAACCGGGATGCAAGGGAGAGAGTGGAAGCCGAGGCACTGCAGAGCGTGGCGCAAGCTGAGAAGCAGAAGAGGAAACAGGGTAAAGGGGCCTGGTTCATGAAACGATGTGCGTCGCGTCTCCTTCACTCCACCTTTTTCGGGGCGGCAGGTGTATTGGCCCCGTGTGAGTGTGGCAATGACTTGTGACAAACGACACCGTTACAGCTGAGAAGAGAGATTTACTGAACAAGGCTCGTTACGACGCCATCGCTGCTTCCGGTGGCAGTCAAGCCGTCAAGAAAGCTATCGACAAAAAGCAAAAAAAGATCAGCCAAAAGGAGAAGAAGTCTAGGCCGTTTGCTAAAGGCGCGTTCGGTCAGGGGCTTGCTGGTGCCAACACACCAGGACGTAAACGCTCAGCAGGGTCGGCGGATGACACGAACAAGGGTTCAAAGCGTAGGAGGGTGTCTTGACGGCCGCTAGACTGCATACATATACAACGTGGATTTTTGCTTGATGGCAGCGCCGCCCTATCAGGTCTGGACCAACCGCTGGTCTTTTTCGCAGGTATCCAGTTCTGACAGAACCCAAATCCGAACGTGCGACATCACGCGCACCATGCTCCAGACTGATTAGTTTTTCCTTTACATTCGAACGATTCAATCGTGGAAAACATTATCCATTGATTGTATCGTAACTTTGTTTTAAGGCACTGGCTACTACCTGTTCTCTCTCTCGAATCTCCTTCAAAGGGGGAAAAAAGTTGCACGTGTAAGCAAGAAAAAAAATGCCTTCGTCACATCAAAGTGGCGTGCGTAGATCGGGTACTTTAGTGGTCGGGGGTATGTCGCCGAAGGAATAAAGGAGGAACCTTGGATCTATGAACGGGATCACGAACTGGAGTGCGGAGTGGAGGACAATGGTGCAATCGGTAATGATGCCGAAGCCGGGCAAGCCTGTACAGTGGGGGAGGCTTCCGAGTCAGGCACTACGGGTGTGGTTGCAGTTGAAAATGCCGATACGGTGGTAGGCGGTGCATCAGAGAGGATGTCTTCTTGCTCGTATAGCCGCAGATAAACACCAAGGTGAATCCGCGCCAGCCGTGCCAACCGCTCCGCGAGCAACTGAATTTCATCAGCGAGAGGCTCCATGCCGGAGGCGAGCCCAGTAGAGTTACTGGATGACGATGAGAGTGACGTCGCCCCCTGGATAGACAACCCCAACGTTGTTGCTTCGCTCGGAGGGAATGCAAATGCAATCACCTGGCTGAACACCGCGTCTCGCACCTTGTTCTTAAGCATGGTACTCAAAGGCGAGTTTGGTCGGATGTGAGTATCAGACCACCCTTCCGCAAGCCTGAGTGTTCGCTCATCCGGTGCATGTGGATACGGTACGGATGAGGCGTTCACAGTCGGTGATGGGTCCGAGCCAGCCGATTGGCTCGATGTGTTGCCCCGGAACTCCTTCGCCCGCAGCGCCACTTGCAACACGATGTCCCGCTTAATCTTACACCACTTGTCGTCTGGACAGTCTCGGCCACTGAAAGCACCGTCCGAATTGCCGTATTTGAGGAAGTGTCCGAGATGGGAGGAAGATATGTCACGTATTTCGCGTTTCAACCTGAGCAGCTCCGCATCGTTCACTCGGGAATGATCCCGGGTCACTGCTGGGTCGCCGGCGTCGGAGAAGACGAGCTGACGATACAGGAGTAAGAACATGTACATTGCAGCAGTGTCGGCTGCGTCCGTAGCCAGAACCAATAGGCGAGCACTGTCCAGGTAAGTGGTCTCAGGGTATAGAGGTAACGGACACATGGCTGAAGGTGCCACAGTGGTAGTAGATGCGGAGGAGCATTGCGGGGCCGGGTTTGGAGGGTCGAAAACGAGGTCTGTGAGACCTTTGAGAACGCAGATGTATATCTTTTGGGTCTGGTTAAGATTACGATAATCAAACGACCCGGAAGGGATAGATGGATGAGTTAAGATAGGTGAAACGAGAAGACGACGGTGTGATGACCCCATCCATTTCCGTGTGATATCAAGAGAGGAGCCTTGTCCCTTGCGGCCTTTGAAGGCCTTGAGTTCATATTGCCCCGAGGTATCAACCAGGCACGGACGCAGAGCCTGCAACTGATGGTTTGCAATATCCTGATGGAAACGTGAGTCCGCGCCCAACAAGCCTGGTTGATACGTGAAGAGAGAGAAAAACTGACCAGTTTCATAAGCTCGAGGATATTGAGGCACATCCGCACAGCTTCCACAGCGTCCGCCTTAGTACCGCCTCCCCCAGGTGCACACTTTTTTGCCACGTCGACCATGGCATCGACGGCGCGGTCGCGCATCGGAGCGCAATGACTTTTAAGGGTTTGACCGATAACGACGAAGAGGCCCGAAGGGTCGAATAGATCATGCTTCAGCTCCTGTTGGATGAGATCTGGGTCGAAGACAGATCTGAGATGCGCGGCCTGTGCTGCATGTCGCTCGATCTGAGGCTGAAGCGTTGATGGATGGGCATATGCATCCGAGATGCCTGTCAAAGGTTGTATGACGAACAAAAGAACTTCTAGGAACTCAGTCAACAAGAGGCGCATACGGGAGGGTGTTCGAAGTGTGAAAACGCGAGAGGGAGGGGAGAATATGAGGACATGATCCTTGGGTACGGGAACGGACCTGCAGACGCAAAGACAGTCGCAGGGATGGCCCTGCAAGTCGAAGGATATGCACGTGCAGCCAGTTTCGAGTTCCTGAGCGACGGCACGCCAGTATCTGTCTGAAAGGTCGCGTTTTCTCCGACCTGAAGTTGGTCTGAACTGTAAGCCCGCGTCGAACATGAGATCATGACCTGGTGAGGTTTATCAGTGACGATGACGAGGTGCAAGGACAGGTCGACATACGAAGCTGTGGGTTGCGGAGGATGGCACTCAAGTCCAACTCTTTGAGAGTCTGACGGTTGATTAGCGGGTGGAGGGAAGGTATATGCGGGGAAGATAGATCGATTGGGTATGGGTATGGGGGGTGGACGAGGAGATGGGAGGCATCTGTTGGAAGGAAGCAACTATCGATCCTGAGGGTCAGAGGATGGGACGTTGAGTGAGACGGGGAACTGAGTGCTCCACGGTGTTCGGGTCTTTTGCGTGAACGGCGCGTGGGACTGGAGGGGACGAGAGAAGCCCGAGACGGCAACTGTCTTTCAGGAATACGGAGATGACGTTTCGAAGGCGGGAGGTGTGCATGAGAGGTATCAACCCGGGAGCGTTTGGGTGACCGAAGGGACGGATCGGTGGTGGGCGAGTCGGAGGGAGACAAGGGGGAGGAGGGAGAGGAGTCAGTTGGGGATGACTCTGAAGGCCAGACAGCGCGAGCGGTGTCCGTTGAGAGCCACGGACTGGAGGGTGGCTGGCGTGGAGCGTAGTGTGCGACGGTGTTGTCGCCTACGAGGATGTCGTCGGCACTGGTGGGTGCATCTTGAGAGATCGGGTGCTGGTGTTGGCAGTCCTCTTCAGCATCGGCCTTTCGTTTTCTGCAGTTGACTGGGGGAAGCGGATGGCCGAGGTCACCCATAAGCCACGGGAAGGGGGAGGACAGTAGCGACGAGGGGAGGGAGAGAGAGAAAAGGCAGAAAGAGGGACAGCCGGGTCTAAACTGATATTTATATTATATTACACGACACACACGCCAAAACTGAAACTCAGGGCGAAGTCTGCAAGTGTGTATGACGGGCGACGGTGGACAGAGAAGAACGGAGGGGCCACGCTGTCAAGAGAAAGAGAGAGAGATGAACTCTGACGATGATGGGATGATCGTGGTTTTATGATGACTTTGGTGGTCGTCCCTGGCGAGCTCAGGTCAAACCGTCGACTTACGCTGTATGGCAGTTGAATATCATCGTGACGGAACCTCGAGGCGCCCTCCTAGCAACCTTGGCAACATGCGCGTGGAGCCTGCCAGTCATCCAAGTGGTTTATTGCGGTTAGCCACCGACAGCATGCATGCACGCTGTTCCGTATCGTCAATAAAAAAAAAACATACGGTCGTATGTTGTATTTCATGACTTGTCCCGTCCCAGCATATTTCCCCTTGCGAGTATCGCGACCAGTCCCCTGCAGAGCTGTGTGTGCTCGTCGTCCTCGCCCCTCCTTGTCTTCCAATCGAACCTTCCTAACAGAGCTACCCTCCTTTCATTGCAACCCTGCCAACACGACGCATCGTGCCCTCCGTGCGGTGACAATACATAACAACGTCTATTTGTCTCATCCACAGCATATATCTGCCCTTCCGGTCTTGGTGCTCATTGTCACGCCGAACACTGCAGTCATCCTAGTATATTTCCGAAATGCTCTCTCTGTCAAACGTTTAGTAAGCTTCGCAGTTCCCTCCTTATCTTTTGACTCCTCGTCCCGGTCATCTCTGACCGCAAAAGCCTTCCAGTAAATTCACCCACGTCAGTCCGCGGCATGCACACATGAAATCAATCCCAACAGCATTCCGACACAGCCAGCCTGTCCCAACGCCTGCTGACCAGTCAGGAAATACTCTCCCCAGAAGCCGATTGTACTAGGCAACTCTAATGTCTCGTGTCAGTTCACCCACGTTCATATTCGATCCACCTTTCGGCATTTGGCGCAGACCACCCACGGGCTCTCTTGAGCTTTGCCTTCTGCGTCATTTCGTCTCCCTTTGCTCGTTTCACACCTCCATATATGAAATTCCACCGTGTCCCTATCGTACGGGCAAGATTATCTTCCATCGTTCTGTCATCCACCTGCCGATAATCTCGTTCGAATATCTTACAAGATTTTGTTATACTCACTGCCCACTCTGGTCTGACAGTCACCACAGAATCAGATTCTCCGCATCCTTCGGGCATTGCCGTCAACTAACTGAAGTTGTGTCAAGGGTCCGCGCTATACGATGTACTACAATCTCATATCACCACCCACGTTCAGGCGCGAAATTTCGCCATCCCATCATGATCTGAGCTGTGAAGATTCAAGACGTAGCCCAGACTGCATTTATCGCATGCCTATCTGAGCACCCTGCATCCATCCAAAGCTTGCGTAGGCTAAATCCAGGGTGTGAACAAAGCTAAACCTGATCCAACGTTTTCCCCGATTGGCCTAACCGTGCCCACCTCGCACACTAAACACGGGTACTCCCACCCTTCGGGGCTACACAACAAAGCGTTTACGGTATGTAACCGGCAATGAAACAAAAAGCAAAGTGCTACCGCATATGGCGCTCGGTCCCCCTTATCGCTTATGAAACGCTGACGCTTTAAATGGGTGTAACGCAAAAGGTGAACAGCATCGTGCACGAGATAGCCACCGGTGCGGTCCATCTGTCCGATCTCATCATATCAGTGTAATTACGTACATACTCTCGTTGACAATACTTTGCATGTGTGAAACAAGCGCTTTCCAGTGGCATTTCTCTATGCGTCGATGAGCTTGCCCTCTTGGTTTCCCGTCCGCTGCTCTTCTGCATCAGCCGTCTTTTTTGTTGGCTTCCGCGCGTAGAACTCCGCAATAATCTTCGGATTAATGCGGTTGAGCTGTTCCTTGGGGAAGATACGAAGCAAGGACCATGCCAAGTCTAGTGACTCAAAAATGGTACGCGATTCATATGGGCCTGCATCGCGCGTCGTCAGCAGTTCTGAGCACGCCACCGGGTGAAATCTCCGCTCGCAAGATGAAACCTTACCTTGTCCTACGAACTGCCGCTCGAATTTGTCCAGGAATTCCAGTGCCAGCTTGTCCTCCGCAGACAATGCCTCCTCACCTACAACTGCCTTCATCGCAGCTGCGTCTCGTCCGATCGCGTATTTCGCGTACTGCGGTGGCATGACAACCCCGTGAGCATGGCTCTGCTGCGCGCGCGTACGTGTGTGCATTAAGACACGGGACTCACCAGCTGGTTAGATACGTCACCGTGATCCTTCCTCGTGAGCTCTTCGCCGATCGCACTCTTCATCAACCGCGAGAGTGATGGCAGCACATTAATCGGCGGGTATATTTGTCGGTTGTGCAGCTGGCGATCGACGAAAATTTGACCTTCGGTAATGTACCCTGTCAGGTCGGGAATAGGGTGTGTTATATCTGTGGGCGACAACCAACACCGTCAACACGACCTCGGAACACGGAAAGCGTGAATCATGAAAAAAGCACCGTCATTTGGCATGGTGAGGATGGGAATTTGAGTAATCGAACCGTTGCGGCCCTGCACACGACCGGCACGTTCGTATATGGTCGACAAGTCGGTGTACATGTACCCGGGGTAGCCACGACGTCCAGGCACTTCTTCACGCGCTGCTGAAACCTAACCACGACCATCACCCCGCAGGAGTGTGAAAAGGATATGTGAAGGAATCCGTAAAAAGCCGGCAACACGCGTCAAAACGCACCTCACGCAAGGCATCGGCATACGACGACATATCGGTCAATATAACTAAGACATGTTTCTCCAGCTGGTAGGCGTAGTATTCAGCTGTCGTCAGTGCCAGGCGAGGCGTAATAATACGCTCGATGGTCGGATCATTGGCTAGATTAAGGAACAGCGTCACTCGATCCAAACTGCCATTAGATTCAAAGTCCTCCTTGAAGAACCGTGCAGTTTCCATGTTTACGCCCATTGCAGCGAACACCACGGAGAAGTTATCTTCGTGACCATCGTGTACGTCCTTCGTCGGACGCTTCACGAGACCGGCTTGACGCACAATTTGCGCAGCAATCTGATTAGCAGCGGGGGCTATGATGAGCAAGAGGAAAGGGATGTAAAAGGGCACGTGTTCATCCGCGTACCTCATTGTGAGGCAGGCCTGCGGCAGAAAAGATGGGGATCTTCTGTCCGCGGGCAATGGAGTTCATCACGTCGATGGTTGAGATACCGGTCTGTATCATCTCCTCAGGGTATATCCGAGAATATGGATTGATCGGTGAGCCTAAACTAAACCTTGCAGCAGAGGTCACACGAAAAGGTACGGAGAAAGAAACGCACCATTAATGTCCAGGTAGTCTTCTGAAAATACTCTCGGACCCTGGTCAATGGGGTTTCCAGAACCGTTGAATATGCGTCCTAACATGTCCTCTGCCACCGGAAGCTTCATGCTGCTGCCAGTGAATTCGACGTGGGTCGCTTTCACGTCCACGCCTGAAGTACCTTCGAATACCTGCACGATGGCCTTCTTTCCCTGGACCTCAAGGACCTGTCCTCCTCGCTTAGAGCCATCGGGCAGAGTGAGTTGAACGATCTCGTTGTACGAAGGGAACTGTCAAGGTTCGCGATGAATGCCAAGATCAGGCGTCAGTCAGTCGCTGTACCTTGACATTGTCCAACACGACCAGTGGCCTGCAAACCAGATGTGACGATAAATAATTATCTTAATGTAAATCGCTCCTGACTCTCCACGCACCCATTGATACCAGATACCGTTCGGTAATCTGTATGGACAAGTAAGACCGAGGTTGCGCAGTCGGGAGAGCCCTTGGGGTCTAGAACACACCGAGATGAGGCTGCACGCGGTATTCGCGTGTCACAGCTGCAGCATTGATTGCGGCCAGTTCACTATCGCTAATGCGAGCGTCGACGACCATGGTTGGTTGCAATATACGAATGCAGGCGTTGCTGCCCAGAGTCCACTGGCCAACTTTGGTCGAGTACAAGTTCCACTGCCGAGTAGGCAAGGTTAAGCCAAAACTTCCCACGCCCGGCATCTATTCAAAACGCACACATGTAGGCAGGTCTACTAATACATAGGGGGGAGGCGTGTGCTCAGTGTGACTACCTACTATCCTTCCATATTCGATGCTAGTTCTTTGACAAGAGCTTGTGCTGCTTCCTTCACTTCTTCCACATCCGTCGAGGACCTGTCGAACACGGGGTCAGCTCCACAGTTCAGCCGTCGACCTCCAGGGAACGAGCGTACCACCCCGTTTCCAGAAGTAGTTCCTCAACCTTGTCGTCAGGCTCCCAACCGAGCTCTCTGCTTTGCAACACCAGATATAAGTACTCGGCCGTCCCTGATCGAACCTAAGGAAAAATCATCAGTCCGGAACTTGCCGCACAGATCTTTTCAAATACCACTCACTCGAGGGTATGGATGCACAAGAAAGTCCGTTATCTTTGACAGACACGTTTTCGCAACCGATGGGAATGTGAAGAGATTGACGACTCTAAAGGAAATCGCAACTGCCCGTTCAGAAGCAATCTCTCGGACATTGCCATTATGAATCGCGCGCGCACATTTTCATAGATTCGTGTACCCGCTGCACATTCTTCAGGCGCGATACGTTTTTGGTCGCGATCAAGATCAAGCTCTCCATACTGCGAGTTACCTGGCACATCAGCTCTGCAACGCGACCATGTCAGATCACCCACCACGCCGCCCCTGTCCCAGATTCAGGGAGCCGTGCTACGGCATCTCCCTCGAGTAGCATGTTGAAGGTTTGAAGGACGGGAACCACGACGTTATTCGATGTCATATGTTTCATAGCGTGCTCGATTAGGTCTCGTGCCAGACTCGCCTGACTGTATCCATTCCGATCAGAACTCACTGGCAGCGCCCGCACGTAGGCAGCTAAACTCGATGACGCAGGTCGTTGCTTTCGAAGGCATCAACAAAACGAGGCTCGGAATTCATAGATCGACAACATACAGTGCTGTTCGTCCTCGTGGACACGCTCAGTACTAAGCCGGACAAAATCGGCTTCCGATATTCAGGTATCTCCAGCAGCCTAACAGCTTTTGGAAATAACCATTCCCCATTGTTCCAATTCGTTCCACTTTCACGACAGTCCCTGCAGACCTTTAAGGACCCCGGTACAGCAAGTAGAGAGACGAACTTACGGCAGGAATAATTCCCGAGCTAGGTATTCGCCTCGCACCCGCCAACATTCAGCGTCATCCACTGATGGCAGCGAAAGTCTCAAAATACGAGTGAAGGATTCCCCCGCAATTTGGCGGACATTATCAAGTCTTTCTACCCCTTGTCCGAGTACACGGCCCACAATATGGTGATATCGGTGAGCTGGAAGGATGGTCGCAAAATTGGGGAGATTTTTTGACACAACGAAGAGAGTCTCGATAATCGAAGTCAGACCCTGGATGCAGGCAATGCGTATCCAAGACCCCACGTCTCCGCGTTCATCGGTTGTATAATCATCTAGCCCGTTGTCAAGTGCGTCAACCAGAGCACGGACAGTGTCTGGAGGGAGGTCTATTGAATTGTGAGCTTGTCTCAATCTTCACACAATGCAGGCATGCCACCAACGTCGCTCTAAGTCCTGGGCTACACGAACGACAATTTTCGGAATGGCAAGGAAGCTGTTACGGCGCGCCTCAACATTTGTCATCCTAGTTGCGGACTATAATCACCGTTTCATAGTGATGACATGCGGACAATGGGCCCCTTTCTCACCTCCATGCTGACGTTGTCCAGCAAGCATTCCATGACCTCTGACAAGCCATGAGGGTGGGCGTGATAGTCAAGGACGCCTAGCAAATATCCGAGACTCTGCTGCAATGGAGGCGGGCCACGCTTGAACTCCCTGATGTATGTATAAAGTGATCCCACGTCAGGGTGAGGTGGCAAACGAACGTGTACGAGTGTGACGTATCTTTCAACTGCGCTGGAACAATCCGTGAGAGAGCTAACGGCGGCCAAAGCAGCTGCACCAGCCTCCCGCACATCTTCACTCCGATGGCGAAGTCCATGGTCAACGAATTTCTCCCAATTTGGAACAGAGGAGCTGTTCTTCAATTCGACCTCTTCCCGGGTAATGCTAGCGGCGACCAGGCTACAAACCGCGCTAAGAATTTGCTCATTACGTGGAGCAAGGACTAGGGATTCAGGGATACGGTTGATGAGAATAAAGATCTATGACAAATACAAAACAGTGGCAGGTGAATAGAGGGAAGAATGTGGGGCAGAAGGTACCAACTTCTCGTCGTGTCCGGTCCCCTGAGTAGCTAAATTGGTTGTGGGCATCAGCTATCTCGGTGAGTGCAGCCACAGCACCGTGAATGGTGGCTACATCTACCGAACTGAGCAGCCGCGCCTTGTAGGTGTGGCTTCAGTGCTATGATTTTCTCGTTCGCCAAGCACTCACTAGGCGTTGCATGCATGACGGACCCAGCTTATCCAAGTTAATCTCACATATAAGCCTCAAGGATTTAGCGCCCAGCTGCCTCATCACAACGTCCCAGTGGCGCAAGGTAATCGATAGTAGGTGGTCAAGAATTGCCGGCCGATACTCTTCATGCCTACCTTGCACTGTCAGCGCCGCGTTCCAACGAAGTGAATACATCGGACTCGCTCAGCTACTTGTGGCGCCGCCGTAAGAAAAGCGTTTCGGCGTATGCTCACGGAATAGAAGTCTGACTTCCTTAGCACGTCTATACCGTGAGCAAACAAACCCTGGACCACAAGTAAATATAGACATCCTCCGCGGAACAAGGGTCCTACCATTCGCCCAACATGTTCTTGGAAGGCCGCGCTCGCTGCTCTCCTGATTGATACATCCCGGTCAAATAAAGAAACTGCGACAAGGTTCTCTGCTAGTTTGGATGCATGTGGGGAGAAGCCAGACCGGTCTTGTGACCTAGCCAGAGCCCAGATCACATAGGCAGCAGCGTCTCGAACATTGGAACCAATAGAATGAGCCCCTTTTCGAATGTCAAAGTAGAGTGCTTTTGATAACCAATCAAGAAGGTTCGGAAGTAGAGTGGGGGGGACAAGGGCTCTGCGTGCCATCTCAGCTGATGCAAGGCACGCACCATGCCATGTAGCTTCGGCAATGGAGGGCATGTCGTAAACGGTTGCCCCGGCGACAGTGTGGATGGAGAAGAAGTGTAGAATGTTTTCCATGACTTGACCTGCGAAGTCGCTCGACAAACGCTCGGAGAGTCTCCCGATGCCTTTGGCTGCTGACCATCGTACTACGGTGTCCTAACCCCATTGTTAAATCTTACCCCTATCAAAAAGTCGGCCAACGGTAATTACCCGATCTTGGACAGCCTTGAATAACGCATCCAAAATGACCTCCAATTCTTCGGGAACGTCGATCTCGTCACCATCGTCGTTGTCATGATTTTCGCTTGAATCTTGGTTGCTGCCGTTATTCAATGTGGGCACTGGTTCCCTTGGTTCGAAGTAGAGGTCAATCGTCAATGACAAAGGGCTCACATTGAACTCGAGGAATTCTTGGCCTTGGGGGAACCAGTCGGAGACCAATCCTGGACAACAACTTCGTTCGATATTTCCGTACAAGCGTGTTTGCCGTCAACGTTTCGCTATCACTGATAGTTTCCGACATTTCCATCAAAGCCTGAGCGGCTGCCTGGGTATCTTCTGGTGCGCCTGATTTAACAAACTCACACAACACTTGCAGAACACCGAGAGACTGCCAGACGTTGTATGTGATGCATCACATATATATATAAAAGGAATTGTACCTGAAGGACATCATTAGATTTGATGACGGATATTGACCACTGCAAAAAGGTCTTGAATCGTTGCTTAGTGTCCTTTCTGTGAGGGATCGCATCAGTAAGGTTAGTAGATGCGGGCTTTGACCTCCATGCCTCATGTAGTACCGGGAAAGCAGTATTGCAGCGCCTTCGCGCTCCAACCCAGCCTTACCCAGGTGTTTCATGGCGGTAGATTCCAGTGCGCTTGCGGTTCCTCCAATCTGGCCATCTTCGTCGAACTGATCCAAATCAAAAGGAATCCGGCAAACAAGGGACAGCCACAAAAGCACTACGTAACGGAGAGTCCATTGGGACGGTTCAGCGGAAGGCCCATCTGGTAAACGCATGAACTCTATGGCAATAGTGACGTCCGCAATTTCATGGGGGAAGAAACTAGCTGTTTGAACTTTAGCATACGGCGACGCGTCGATGCAAACGAACGACCGACTGATCGTCTTGTATCCTCTGCACTTTATGTAGTTGTAAAGAAGCTCTGCCAGTCTCCCAAGGCGAGGTATCGAGGATTTTGCGGCTGGATCGGAGGTACGCGTTCTCGCGTGTGCCCTCAGACATTCTGCGACTGGAACGACGAGGTTCTCGAGATAGGGATCCAAGAGATAGGACTGCTCTTGATACTCGCCCAGCTAACAAGACATCGAACTGGAGTTACAAGGGGAACCGCCGAACGAGGGAGGAATCTTACTATCATGGTGAGCTTGCGCATCAGTTCAACCTCGGTGCCATTATCTTGGCGACTTGGTTCGCTAGATAGATCCACGGCAAGCAGCGCACTCTGGGCAGAGACGAAATCACCATAGCGCTCGAATGACGCGAATTGCTTCCCCTCGATTAGTTCAGGATCGTCCATATGTTTCGGTGCTGAGTCGAATCTAAGACGCGGTCGCTGCCATGCGCACTTCCCACCGTGAGAACATATGAAGTAGCTGCACTGAGCAGTGTCGGACAACGGCAAATACTGGTCTTCCGACGATGCCTCTGTCTGCGAAGACTCGCGGTGTCAAGAGAAAAAGACCCATTGAGGTTGGATTATATTTTCTGAGGCATCCTTCGCGCGCACTCATACTCTGGACAGGACGACGACGAAATTAAATTACGGCGAAAACTGGTACGCTATTTCGATGGTACCCTTCCCAGACATCCACAGTTGACTCAACGAAGCGGTAAACATCAAGCACCACGATGTCAGAGAGATCTATCAAGTCACCAAGAAAGCCAAGGCTTTCGAGACTCGGAGAATGTTCAAGAAGCTAAAGAAAGCTAGGTGAGGCATAAACCCATCGTGCTCGTTCCTTTCGTTCAACTCCGCGTACGGCCCTTCGTCAGACTTGATGACCCGACAGGTGAGGGGGCGAAAGACCTCGAGCAACAGCTCGAGGCCCTCAAAGTGAGCAAAACGCGCCTTGTCATGCAATTTCGGGATGATAACACTTTGCTAGCACTTGGATTGCAAGCAGATAGCCAATACTGCACTGACCACGAAAATCAAGAAAGACAAGAAACTTTCTGAACATCCTCTTGTCCAATCTGCCGTCTCTGCGGAGCTGACACTGAATACGGTCTCATCAGTGCCGTCCGGAACGCCGGCAGCGAAGGCGCAAAGTCGTTTACTCAGCTCAAAGTTGCTCGCGGCTGAGGTCGCCACCGTCTTGGAAGCCCTTCGGATATACTTAGGTTCCGCTTCCGACATGGGAGAAATGCCTGATCAGAAGGGCATCCCAGGAAGCGCAAAGAGAAGAAAAGATAAGGATCAAACGAGTAGCCGGTATCTGCATCGGAGTCAGATTCGGATGAAGGCCATCGTTGTCAAGATAGCGAAGAAAGGGTGGCGACAGAAGACGAGGGCTGGCAATCAGGTACCGTAAGTGACGAACTAAGCGCCGTAGACGGGTGGGAGTCAGGGAGCGTTCGCGACAGCAATGATTACGACAAAGTGTCGGACGACGTATCCGACTTCGGTGATCAAGCAACCTCACCGAGCAGCACGAAGGTGCAGACGCGGAAATCGGTATCGTTATCTAAGGGTGAATCCGTTTTCCTGCCGACACTTTCCGTTGGGTTTGCACGTGGTGGTGGTTCAGATAGCGAGTTCAGCGATAGCGAAGCTAACGTGGCTGATGGAGTCAGAAAGAATCGTCGTGGACAGCGGGCCCGTAGGGCGTAGGTCTTCCTGCATCGACTGCTGTCATTGGTCTAACATCGTAGCCCCGACAGGATATGGGAAAAGAAATATGGAAAGAATGCCCACCACGTCAAGAAACGGCAAGAAATAACGAAACAAGTCGGTTCTGCTGCCAGGGGACAGAAGTCACTGAGACAATCTGTGATGACCCGACCTGAACATAGACGTGATTATGATGCTCGCATGCCGAAGCAGACGGGCGTCGTCAAGCCGATGTCCGATCGGCCAATGCGGAGAGGGGCATCAACGGGCACTGATCCGCCTCGGACAGAAAGGAACAGCGAGACGAGCGCCCGTTGCACCCGTCTTGGGAAGCAAAAAAAGAAACAGAAAACGATTGGAATCGTACCCTCACAAGGAACGAAGATTATCTTCGATCCGTAGCACTAACGCTGCGAATATCCATACAGTACTGACACAACACTTTGTTCGGGGCGATAGATACAAGCTGTGTAATCGACGCAGATTCGGGGCAGTGCAGAACAATACAACGATAGGATATGGGAGCAGCCAGAAGCATTGGGAGGAACGGAGATCTTTTTACCGAGATATGCAGATAACGCGCTAGTCCCTACGCGAGGGACAGATGTGCTTTTACCTCCTTGCAGCCTACAGTCACGAGAGCACCACATTTGTCCACAGCGTCCACAGCGCGGAAAGTCCCTTCCGGATTTCAAGCATGTGGAGCACTGTGAGCTGCAAGAAACTCTGGACTTTCTCTCCAGCCCCTCCAGCACCGGATGAAGTTTATGAATCTCTGCCGGAGGCTTCCGAGGAGACTCGTCCCATGCAGGATCAGGCGGCAGAGACGTGCGGCTGATGGACGGGCTCCCACAGGAATCGATTTGGCTGAAAGACAACGGAGAGTCAGGGGGTGTATCGTTGTCCCAGTGAATTCCAGCATGTTGTTGCTTCCCTTGGACGGGTATTTTGATTTTCAGCGAGGAACGCATCCAGTCCGCGGCAGGCATGGTGGCGGTGAAGGAACCGTAAACATTCGTGAAGCCTTCGGAAATATCGGCATCGGACATGCATTTAGACAGCTGGCGATGGATGCAATGAGAGGACACATGAATGTTCGTTACGCTGCATGGGTAATTCCATGATCTGGTTCGTGCACCTCTGAAAGGCGCATGGTCATGCTGGAGAACGTTGAGCCTGGCAATAACGACAATTAGCACGAGACCGGGAACCCACAATGAGGTCAGAATGCGTCATGGAAGACGTTGGCGAGGTCTTTGAGATGCGATGCTTCCCGGGACTTCGCCTTGAATATATACTCGTGTGACCAAATTTACAGATCCAGAGATGCAAACCGCTTTTACGTTGTTATGGAACGTCGGCACCCTATAACCCGACTCATGGAAAGATATCAGCCAATTATCGCTACAATAGAAGTCAGAGTGGGAACTTACTCGGATTTGCCTACTTTTCTTACGTGTCAAAGTCCTGAGATGAGGACGTAGGGGGGAAAGCGTCACACGACCTGTTTTTATACCGAAGCAAAGCAGATACGCCGGTTAGCTGGCACAGTGGATATTTGAATAGCGTTGCCTGCGTGAACGCAACATCATGTCATAGGGGTGATAAGATGCAGATTGGTAGCCAGAACGAGCATGCCAACGTCGTAATGACCTCACATGTGGTGACGATGAGCAGAACAACACCGCACAAGTGTGGGCCATTGCTGATAGAGTTTGCAGGGACTATCCTCTCGGGGGTGCTCTCGTGATCAGTACCCTGGACTTGAGTGAGGTAAAACCTGGATGACCGTCCCCACGGCCAGTCACGAGTAGGACGGAGCAGTCATGAGACCGTCTCAGGTGTCCCGTGGAAGAGTGGAGGCGGTGGCTATACGTACGCCAATGAGGTGCAGAGTTCTGCAATATTGCGCCAAGCGCAAGCAATGTAATGAACGGAGCAGTCGAGGCTACCTCTTCGAACTTGTCGGCGGACCTCAATCAGCTGCCAGCGCAAGAGCCGATGGGGTGAA